>NQII01005214.1:110660-168693 GCA_002778355.1 Clitarchus hookeri | reverse complement strand
TTTATCGGGGTCCCCCTACTTCCCCCGTCTGGCATTCCGGCGCCTCTTCATGCTCACCTCGTTTCACCGTCATCCGCTTTCAAGACCTAGATGTTTAGAGCCACACAAATCTCTCCACTCCACTCTACTCGAAAATATTTTGTGCCAGGATAGTCTACAAACGTATGTTTTTCTAGTTCTTTTATTATTGAATGTACAAACACGCAATTTTTCACAGGCGAATCATGTAACTTCAGTGTGAGAGCAACATAAGTCTCTCTGACTAAGTCAAACAAGGGAATAGTAGCTCACATGTACTGCAGCCAGTAAGAAGATAAATGTTGCAGACATTGCATAGGAAGTTGAAACCAGACATTTTGTAGGACATTTTCACGATAAATAACAATCTCTATCTATACGAAATTAAAAATGTTTCGCAAATATTTGCAAAACACTCAGAGTAAATTTTAAAAAAATTTGAGTTAGTGGGAACCTTTATGGCCGAAGATGCCATTGAATTCCTGTAAACACAGAGTATTAAAGTATACAAAAGTGAAGCAGTGGCTTTATACTCATAATTTGAATTAGTGATTTCAATCGGTAGAATAATGTTTCTGAATTTTCAGTTTGTGAGCTGTTATCCGCNTACTCATAATTTGAATTAGTGATTTCAATCGGTAGAATAATGTTTCTGAATTTTCAGTTTGTGAGCTGTTATCCGCTGTCGAATTATTGGAATTCACTGAGGTTTTGCTGCCAGGCCAGTGTAATTTACTACGAATAAGTAAAAGTTACTGTTCATTCAGTTAAAACCAGCAACTGAATTAATCAGTATATATTTTACTTATTCAAGTGGAGCAGTTCCAATAGATCATGTCTCTAATGATCGATGATGTATTAACCAGTCGTTATATTGGTAAAGTTATGCCAACAAAATAATACAATTTCAACTGATTTTAAAACTATCGTAGTANTTAACCAGTCGTTATATTAGTAAAGTTATGCCAACAAAATAATACAATTTCAACTGATTTTAAAACTATCGTAGTAACTAAATTGTCAACCAAAATTAATTTAACAGTTTGACAAACTTTTGATTTTTCACTACAAGTGATTGTATTAAATCAATATTGGCATCATTAAATACAATTCACTCTTTTAACCCGTTCGGTCACAAATTAAATTGCTAATAGAAGTGTTGCAATCTTGTAATATTTTGATGTGCACTACACTTGTGTCTAGCGTACATTTTGCTACCAGTGAAAATTTTTCTGCGTACCCAAAGACGTAACCGTCAGCCATTCATAAACGAGGGGCGTGGTAACTTTCACAAATCAGATTACCCGTCGAGAAGACTATCAAGGTATTGGCTACTGTTCCCTCGCTGTGTACTGTACTTATCACAAATATTTTTCGTGTGCAACATGTCCACGATCGTAGATAAGGTGGCTGAACGGGTTAATTTTCAGAAGGTGAAGTTTACTGTTATAACTGAATTTTAGATTCGCTGGTGAACTCCCATAATTTAGGGTCCGCATAAGTTAAGCTCAGAATTTATATTTGCAAATATTTTCAGTAGATATAAAATTATACAAATAAAATTTAAAATTGATTTTATATTTGAATACCCATATTTAGTGAAATTGTTTTGTTCAGCTAATTGCGTTTAAAAAATGCTTTACCAAATCAGTAAATAATCCATAATACCTACTATGTGAAAATAATATTAATATGCGTACAATCGGGAAACAAATATTCCATTAATTCTATTCACCATTATTTCAGGAAAATAATTATGTTGTTGTAAACAAATTTAATTTTCTTACCTGAATGTAGTAGCTCTGCTGTAATCAAATATTTATGTCGTGTCGAAATTGTCCCGGTGCATTTTTTAAATATTAAATAATTAAAAATGTTTTTTAATGCATTAATAACTGCGTACAGCTACTGCTCGGCAGTAGAACATATATTAAAGTGCATTATTATGTACAGAGTCTGTTAGTAGTTCAGAGGAAATTTCCTGTATATGTATGAAAAAATATTCGTACATTCACGGAGATGTTTGATCAATTTACAGTCAACACACGCAGACGCGGTCGGTAATGACAACATAATGAAACTCAACTCTGTACATACAATGTATGGAATCTCTCCTTATTTGCTGTAGCTTCTGGATTTGTGTTTGACAAACAACGCCGTGGTTACACGAAACATTCTGCGCTGTTGTCCAGAAAATGTTCGTTTCTGGGGTTAGTTAGGATATTCACACTTTTTTTTTTAACTTATTCCTTCAAACAAGAAAAAGTAGCAAAAACGGCTAGCAAATCTTCAAACTCTCAAATATTTCTATCTACTGAAAGAAACTACGTGCGTCGCTGAAAACAACATATTTATTTATTTAGAAGCCTTAAGAGTATAACTGGCAAAACGTTGGACTCAATGCTTGTGAAATTGTTGATAATTGTTAAAGATCCCGCTTTCAATGCATAATATTTTAACTTTTTTTTAATGTCGTTTTCATACACAGTAGAACACCCGAAAAATTTAACCCTACATTTTTTTCCGTACTCTTTCATTTAAATCTGTTCGCGGTATCTTCACGCCTTTTGAATAAAACCTTTGAAAAATCACACCATGTATGACATGTTTGGTTATTTCCTAAATATGTCGAATGTTACAAGAGTTTTACGCTTCTGTGAACATAAAATCATCTCTTTTTGTTTTGGTTAAACTGAACATTTCCTTATATTTCATCTATAAATCGTAATTCATTTATAATTAATACGAATAAAAACGAAGGGAAAATAGGTGTGTTGGTAATGCGTAGTAATAAATAGTTCTCATTAGAAATATTATGTAACACGCTGCGCACAAATGCAATACGTTGGCTCTTTATTGTAATTAATTTT
Organism: Clitarchus hookeri; assembly: GCA_002778355.1. Classification (NCBI taxonomy): domain Eukaryota; kingdom Metazoa; phylum Arthropoda; class Insecta; order Phasmatodea; family Phasmatidae; genus Clitarchus; species Clitarchus hookeri. Next base: position 165,805 of record NQII01005214.1, on the reverse strand, counting down.
GTAGACTTTGTCAAGGTTTGTTTGCACGAGGTGGAGGAATAGCCGGAGAGCAGAAATTTAGCAGGTCTTCGGGATTGTTGGAAGTACCCTTGAATGTACTATGTAAACTGGAATTGCAGGGAAAAAAACTAGGGAATTTACGAAGATATTCCGTGAATTCACAGAAAGATTTCTAAGATTTTCTAAGTCCCTTCTGTGAGGAAAAAAATTATGTAAACGTTTGCTAATTTTACGAATATTTAAACAATTTCTACCAGTAATTTTTTAATGATTTCGCGACAGATTTTTTTTCTTTATTGAGTAAATTCTATAAAATATAAATGTAATTATTTTCGAACGTGTCTGGTCAAATGATTTTTCCAAAGAGGTATTCCATTCCTGTCACACTAAAACGTTAATTCGCAATGACATTGTTGGCCAGTTCTGTCATGCGTTAATTTGCGAGCCAAAGTGTTGCAATCTTGTTATCTTGTGATGAGTACTGTACTAGTATCTATTGTAGGTTCTGCAGCCAGTGAACAACGTGCTGCGTGCTTTAAGACGTTATCATCGGCCATTCACAGGCAAGAGGCGTGGTCACATTCACAGGCCAGATGACCCGCCGGGCAGATTCTCAAAGCACAGGATATCGATTCCTCGCTCTATACAGGGCTTACCATAAATATCCTTTGGATGCAACATGTTCATGATCGTGAACATGGCTAATAAAAAAACGTTAATTTATCACCAGCCAAGAGTTGGTTCTTCATTAATTCGTTGCGATAAAACACAACGTTGACAAATATTATTATTTTACAATCTAAAATAGATACCGTAATTTTTTTCCCCAATTCGGATATATTTGACTCTAAGAAACTGAACACTAGGTTGTGTGATGTAGCAATGTATCGGTCATGATCTAAGTTTTTTTTTAAATATCGCAAGTGCAAAATGGCTCAGAAACGTAAAGAAATGAGGTGCACGTTGCAATATTTAAGTCATTAGCAATACTTGCGAGATAATTAATATTTTTTTTTCATGTCGTTTATATTATATCTTGACATATTAGCTACATTATTATGTTAGTAACATTGCGATATCAAAAATTTGCAGCGTTCCAGTATCTGTCAAAGTAAATTAATCTTTAGTTTCAGGTGTTACAAAAGAAAAAAGTTTGGTTCTGTCAAGATCTTTCGAGTTTATTGCAGTACCTTACACGATGAAACCAATGAGATGAACTGTTGTTGGTTTATGGCACAACCAGCTACCAGTTATAAAATGTTAGGGTTCCAGTAACAGCCAATAGCATTATGCAAGGAAACGCGCGGTCTGTATTGGTGCTAGCTTCTGAACTTTTACAGCACGTACCATGGTCATATCTATTCTGCAGCGTATAATATGCGAACGAACAAACTCAGGATTATGTGTTAAAGGATTATTTCGGGACAGAGCGGCTCAACAACGAGGTGGGGCTGCGGCGTAGTGGCCAAGGCACCCGCTCCCACCACGGCAATTCGGGTTCGATCCCCGGCAGGTTCACTCCAGGATTTTCGCGCGTGGGGATCGTGCTGGACGATGCCGCTTGCCGGAAAGTTTCCTCTGGGTGCTCCCGTTTCTCCCACCCTTCCATTCCAGCGCCGCAGGGTCTCATCTCATGTCATGTCCGGGGATGACGGGCACCTACGGGTCCCGGTTTTCAAGCCCATCATTAGGAAGGTGTCGCCTAGCCCTGGGTGCACTGACCACATGAAACGTATTTATTTAACGAGGTCTCGAGAGTCACTCCGATTGGAGTCGACCCCGACGTCCGGTTGGACGTCCGTCCTTCAGACGCCTGTTCGCATGTCCGAGGACCCTCTTCACAGAGACGCGCGACTTCGGAGAGGACCTCGCAGATCATTCGCACCTTTTCCCTCCTTCAATAAAGTCTCTTGACACGCCGGCGCCATCTGCGAAGAGCTCCTCTCCGCGCCCGTATCGACAGCTGCTGACACGGACAATATTCTGATTCTTCCCGGGACAAAAAATCTACGCGCATCCTTTCTCTACGTGGACGTAGCAGTCCCTGGACGTCGTAAAAAAAAACCTTTCCCTTGAACCCCTTTCCTGTATTTTCCCGAGACACTCTACGTCGTCTTTCAACGGAACGGAAATGGATATTCTCTACATTCATGACTACGGGTAATTAAATATTGCGAAAATATTTTTATACGATTTATATTTCTAAATGCTGCAGGATCGTTTACCTATCTTGATTGGCTGAATTACTTTTTGACACGTGTTAACAGTCTGCTACACGAATCATGTAGGAACCGTCTGTTATTAGCTCAAGGGTTCACTTAGGTGTGTCTAATATAATGCGATCTAATTGCAAACGTAAAAGAAATATACGTGAGTTTGAAGTCTAGCTCGTCCTAAAATAAATTCACGAAATTTTTCCAGTCTCTAATTATTTGTGCTAGCTTCTAGATTTACACAGCACCGACCATGATTTCACCCATTTCGCAACATGCTAGACGTGAACTTTTACACTTGGGATATTATATTAATAGGTTAAAAATGATTTGCATTTCGTGTAGAGGAAAGTAGGCGCTTTAGTTATATCATGAACTTATTTTCTACAATATAGTTGGACATACTGCATGGTATTCACACTACATTACATGAAACTTATAGTAATATAATTTCTATCAATTTTATCATGAAGTTCTCACGACTAAAAAAACACATTATTAGTCACTTTTTTAATTCATTCTCAAGTTTTAACCTGTGACATAATTTTACGTTCTGAGGTAATTTCAAGCAAAATTTTTTTAAAACATATTGCAAGTTACTTTTTGTTTTATTCCATCTACAGAATTCTGTATATATAATACATCTGGTTTAATAATCAAAGTTAATGCAAAAATACGATAATTCCATACGGTGACAATTTCCCTAACCCCCTTAAAAAATATTATATAAAATTTCACAGCTTTATACACTTATGGGAGGAATGATTTACAATAGTTGACCTCAAAAGTGTTTATATTTTAGCGATTTAAATAAAGGAAGTAATCGTCAACTACGGAGATTACGCATTACAAGAAAGATAATAATAAGAGAGAAATTCATTTTGAAATAAAATTTTAAAATACGCTGAGAAAGAAACTTTGGCTAGTATTATTCCAGATGCAGCGTGGAGACTGTAAGAAAAATCAAGAGCGATATTGGTCCCAGAGACGGATATCGCTGACCTGTGATACAAAATAAAATATAAATTTAATGGAGCAAGAACTCTGTCAACGCCAGGGGAGGTACGAAAGCAAAACAATGCATTACGCTTTTTAGACGATTATTAATTATGTTAGTATGGCAATAGTTAATTGAATGCGTCGCCCCTGGAGAGTATAACTGTGGGAAAAGCTGTTCTACTGTCAAGTCCGTGGTTTGACGAAGTTACCATGAACGATATTGCTGTTAAAAAACTGCAACTCGTGTAATTTTCTGTTTATCGCATACTGTTAGCAGAAGTCACTGTGTGACATGGTGGAGTAATATTTTTACACAACATACATTTTTTATTTTAATTAAAATTGTTAAATCTTTCCCCGATTTCAATTTGGTGTTTTGGATATTCAGTCCTGCCAATTTAACCACTGAACATGTGGGATAGAAGGAAATTTTAATAATAGTAAAAAAAACTGTATCACAAAGTCACTCCAACCATTTTCGTACTCTCGTGCGAATATCAGCTTTACCACATAAATACTGTCTATAATNTCCAACCATTTTCGTACTCTCGTGCGAATATCAGCTTTACCACATAAATACTGTCTATAATCATTGCTTTGACCGTATGGCCTCCGGCTTGGTTAGAGACAAACTTGTGTTAATGAGTTTTGCTGTAACACGTAAAATATCACGTATTTTAATTGGTAGCAGATTTTTACACAATGAATTTAATGAGTTCACCATTATGAACATGTTAAACACCATAAACTGTATGACGGAATCTGTATGAAAATATAATCGGTGCCTAATATTGTTAGTGTGTTTCCTGTGGCTCTCCTGATTTGTAGCGCAGAGTGAATATGGGGTAGAGTGACTACGCTAGCTGCGCAAAACCACTGTCTGTGACCCACCATTGGACCGCTTTTCAGCCAACATGACTATCATAAACGACATGAATAGAATATAAGGTTAAAACACTGATAAGTAAACAAGTGCTTTGACATGTTTGTATACTTCCTCTAACCAATTTTAACGCAGTTTGATTAAATTCAAATTGTTAAAATTATTTCTTTATTATAAAAGTGCCTGTCTCTTGAAAGTTAATTTATAAACACACACGTTCATCACTGTTGATCATGTGCTTTCTCGGTGCGCGTATACAAATATGTAAGAAATTTGAAAAAAAAAAAAAAAGATAACGAAAAGGTTTTAGGGTGTATTTATTATACGACTCAAAAATATACTTAGGTTTATGAGTAACACTTTGCACTGTGTACATATTTTCTGGCATTTAAGACATTCTAGAATTGTGTCACTTATATCCTGAATTATATGAACGACAGTTCTGCTGGTCTCTGCTTTCCTACTCATCAGTCCCGACTGGCTCAAACCACGTTGCACAAGGTTAAAAAGTTTATTACTTGCTTACTGTCAGCCAATGGAACGCCGAGATGACAGTCTCCCAATTATATATATTTTCATATACAGGTTGATTCACAGCATCCGTATCACCCCTTGTTCTCAGAAACAACACAACACCGGGGGTGTTGGAATGCTAGGGCGGGAGAAAACCCCGAGAAAACCCGCTGACCAGCGGTATCGTCCGGCACGATTCCCACTTGCAAAAATCCGGGGAGCGAGCCCGCCGGGAATCTAACTCGGTTCGCCAAGGAAGGAGGCGAGTAACATGACTTGAACACCACCGCGGCCCCGTTTAAGGCGCACAAGTCTCATTTGTTCTGTCGAATGGAAGAAAAAAGATAAAGCAACAAATAAACTTTCACGCGTATTTAAATGTAACCGACAATCAGCGTTTCCTGCGATAAATCTCCAAGCAGCTNAATAAACTTTCACGCGTATTTAAATGTAACCGACAATCAGCGTTTCCTGCGATAAATCTCCAAGCAGCTGACAAACTAGTGGTAGCGGTCGGTGTGTAAAGAGGCGTAGCGTGCCTCCAGAACAACTTGCGCAACGCTCGGGGCTGATATAAATCGGCGTCTGCACAGCTTGGCTTGCGTATTGTGTGTGGTAAAGCAAGTGTAGGCAGAAACTCACAACGGCCACGCCGGAAACGGAAGTGGTTCTTGCATACTGAGTGCTTAAATCTGCCGCGGGACGACGTCCGTGAATTGCCTCTTCAACGCGGGACAGCTTCGCGGCGATCATCACCTCAAAACGATTAAGGTAGGCGACCACCTTTCCCGCTCCTGCACTGCGGTAAGACTCTCTCCTCAAAAGGGGCCACGGTGACATAGCGGCTAGAGAACTTGCCTGCCATCTATACGAATCGGGTTCTCTTCCCGGTGGGGGTCGCCTCCCGGATTTGCGCGCGTGGGAATCGTTCCGGACGATGCCGCTCGTCGGCAGGTTTTCTCGGAGATCTCTTGTTTCCCCATTCACTTGCATTCCGACGCCGCCTCATATTCACCTCGCATCATCCTCATCGGTTTTAAAGACCTTGCTGTTAAAGGCCACCCAAACATTTCCACTCCACTGCCCCCTCTAGAGTGGTCGGAAAGGGTTGCACAAATATCTCCTCGCACCTCCTCCCGCCACACTAGTAGTGACCAAGGATTTTACGAAAGGAGGTCACAAAAAACTTTGTAGATTAATATCCATAATTTACATATAGTTACTACAAGTCTAAATGTATAACAATGTTCAATAGTAATGTGTATGCAGGTATAAGAACTTTGTGTCAAAATATGTGAATACGTAGCAATTTATGTGTGCAAATACAGCCATAATTGATTTAGAAACAAATTTTGGGTGAGAGATCCGTCTTGCATCACCAAGGGTGCCAAGCCCTTCTCCAAATCCCGCCCACATATCAGGACTTGTTCCGACGTCCCTGGTCTCCTCCGTTATCAACGATATATTGTTATTACTATTACAATGTGATATTTTTCGTTCTTGGCTTATCGTCTTGTCGGCAGCGTGGTCATTAAGGTTTCAGACTGCCTCCAGCTATTTTGCTTGTTCGAAACCTCGAAACTTGTTAATTCAAAGACAGTCGGGCCGTGGTGGTGCAGTCGCTATGGAGCTCGCCTCCCGTCAAGGTGAGCTCGAATTTACGTCGCATGTGGCCAGACGATGCCGCTGTTCGGTCCGGTCTCTCGGGGATCTCCAGTTTTCCCCGCCCTTGCATTCCGACGCTGGTCCATGCTCACCTCACTTCACCCTCATCAGCTCTCAATACCTTAATGTTAAAAGCCGCCCAAATCCCTTCACTCTCTAAGAGAGAGTATTCCTCAATCACCACTTGCCTCATCGCTAGACACCTGAAAAAATATCATTTGCAATAAAACGCAAAATATCGTGAATTTTAGCATTTTAGTGCGAATAAAGCGATTTTTCCCGTTTTACTTCAAATAAAGCTATTTTGAAAATTTACACTGGTCTTTACTTGAAACTAAACCTATATTCGCGGAATGAGTGTTACGCTATTATCTGTTTTGTTGCTTTACTAACTAAATATGACAAAAAAATGCACACCGACACGCAATGAATTTTTATGTCACGTTTTGTGGTTGAGGTTAGCAATACTCGTCGCACTGTTTACCAAACGTCTGCCGTCTTCGTTGCAGTAACTTGTTATTTTTGCGTGTTAAAAATGTCTAATGTCTAAGTGTCAATACATAATTCGTGGATCACATGTTGTAGTTTTTTTTTAACGACACACCCGTTCCATCATTTTTTTTAAGTACACAGTTCAAAAATTTAATAATCACCAAACCAAAATGATGCTGTTAAGGTAGCGGGGATTATTGCGAGGATTTGACGACCATAGAATACTCGCGGCTGGAGAATATTTGACATGAAATCAGAAGGTAAATTAGCGCACGAGTTAAGATGAAATTTTAATCTCTGCTGTAGAGACCTGAAATTTAGCAAACGCTATAAATGCAAATTTTTACATAAAAAACGAAAAATTACAATTTTTGAGAATTCTAGCTTTAATTCACGAATTGTACAAAATCCTGTAGTATTTTTGTGAATTATTGTTTTGTCGCATAGTTGCTTCTTCTGACGTATTTTGTGTGTTTTTTTCATATCCGAATACGAATGCATGTAGAGTTGGTCAGTAGATTTCTTCGATTTATCACCATAAACGAAAACATGTTTTACTTTCCGTAACGAGTGTTTACGGCCATAAATTACATGACCGCAAGTGATGATGCGTCACTTTGAGTTAACATTCTAGTGCACTGCCCTGCAAAAGTTTATTTGCTCGCTAGGAAACTCCGCCGTTGTAGTTTTTCACGTCTACCAAGCACCACGTTATCTATAGAATTCGCGCCATCTAGCTCACTGAGTTTGTTTACATTCATAGCATCTTCACGTTTTATCCAACAATTACTTTTTTACAAAGCGGCGCGGCGGTCAATAATGTGTTTTTATGCATTTACTTATGTATACTATATTTTTAAATTTAATTATCACGTATTTTAATCTTGCATTCTTTCAGCTAACTGTATTTTTATCATACATGTTCTCTGCAAATATGTGCAGTAAAAAATGACACGTTTTGAACAAAAGAGAAAGTTTTGTTAGCTGGCCTAACGAAAAAATCTGTTGTTGAAAGTTTAGGTAGTTAAAAAAAAAGGTAGATTTCTCTAAAAAAAATTTACAGTTCGTACAAGGCACTTTTTTTTTAAACAGTGTTTTTATAATTGTGTATAAATTGTTTACATTAGTCTGTTCATGAAAGAGAATGCCCTTGTCAGTGCATTGTGACCGTTGTTCCAGGTGTTGGGCAGAATACAAAATCTTAAGAAATAAAATGGGAAATGTTTTTCAATGCTTTCCATTGATAAAGGAAACTAGTGGTTTTGTCTTAAAAACGAGGTTGTATTTTCTCTTGTAGTTAGGTATTTGTGCAAGGAAATAGTTGTTTAAAAAAACACTACTTTTCAATAGGAATAACCCTGCCAACTTCAGGTTTGACGAATAAAGTAATATTTCTCAAATTATGTATGTCTTTATAAAGAGGACATGAACAAATTAATCATTTCTCATGCAGAAACTTGCATTTTTGTAGCAAGAAAATAACAGCTATTTTTAACAAAAATTACACCCATTTTTCGATAAAATAACACATATTTTTGGGGAAATTGACACCTACTTTTTCAGGTAGAGATAATGATTTATCAATGTAAAATTTGACTGTTTGCTAGGATTCCACGTACTGTGTACATAACCGACAGTTTTCCTTCCTTATTGGCTGTCATGCGTATTTGAAGCTGCTACCCCATTTCACTGGGCCAATGAAGATTCTCATGCTATAAGCAGAACGTTGGTGATTGGTCTTCAAACTATTTAGTAGATTCTAAACACTGTTCACCCAGTCATGAAAGACGAAATTAATTAGAGTGTTATAGAATATATGTTGTCTCAAAAAAATTTTGCTATTTTCCATTACCTCTACTCATCGCCAAGGCGCTCAATTGCTGTACAATGTTGCCTTCGGCGACTTGCCTGAATGTAGTTTTAATCGGTGACCATACATTTTTAAGCACACTAATAAAGATAAATGTTTGATGTGTGTCTAAAGGACGACTGTAGAGTTTCTGTACAGAACATTTTTCAGCTAAAACTCATTATGAAAACACCCGTTTTAGCCATTTTCGAACCCAAAAAATATCGTTGAAGTTGAAATGAGAACTTGAAACTTATTGTTTGAGCATGAATCGTTCCTTAAATGCTTTTCGTCTTCAGGCACCATTGAAAAATACGCAAACTTTCTGAATTTTTTTTTTTTAGCAAACCGCTGTAAACCAATTCATACTGAATGTAACGCCACGTCACTAGGTTTGCTAATTTAAGTTCGTTATGCTGGTTATGTTCACTGCACTCACTAGCCACACTGAAATGTTCGTTTTGTAATGGAAGAACAAGACCAGCAGTGTCCACTACAACCATGCGGGCGTGGAAACCGCACTGGAAAAACTGGACAGAGCGCGCACGTTAGTTGCTGGGTACCACTCTCCGTGTCCCAACATTGAACTGCTTCTCTGCCAACACGACTTGCAGGAACGGCGTGGATTGGATTTGAGATAAATAACACTGTCTAGTAAACAAGTGCTTTGAGATGTCCGTATACTTCCTTGAACCAATTTGGATCGCAGTTAGATGAAATTCAAATTGGTGAAAGTATTTTATTAATATGAAAATGCTGTTATTTAACTCATTCAAACTCAGTGTACATTTGTTTGCATTACGAACGTGTAGATAATTTTTTCTCTGCACTGTACACAGAGAAGCTCAATGATCAATGATCTTACCTGTGGTAAATGATTCGCTAAAAGTCTTACTTGGTAAAGGTCACAACTGGTTCATATAACTGTGTATGAACATAGAGTCTACGGCTCATTGGCTGTGATAACTAAACAAGCGTTGTGTAGACGTAGGTGCAGCACTCATCGTACATTTTTTGTTTCCAACACCTGAAACCGTAAGTAGGTCTGAAAGGGTTAAAAATTATGATATAAACAAAGACGTTCATCACTGTTATCCATATGATTTTGATAGTTGTTCCTTTGGGACCGGTCATTGTTGGACACATGTGCAAAAGACGAGTACTCTGTCTACCTCATATTTAGTCTATGTGTCAAACACAACCTGGATGGGGTTTTATGTTAGAACACTGTTCATGTAAGCAAGTGCTTTAAAATGTTTTTATACTTCCTCTAACCAAGTTTTAATGAAGCCTTAATATGTACACCTTGGTTAAAGAATGTTATTCGCACAATTGTTGAAAATTTAAATGTAAACAAACTTTCATCACTACTGGTCACGTCACTTTGAAGTTGTTTGGCCATGGACAAGTCAATGTTATGGACATTCGCAGAGTCTACCTCATCTTAAGTCTATGGTAGACACCTGTGCACGGATTCACTGCGTGTGCCCTTGTCGGAACGTAATTGGCCGGTCAACGCTGGTAACTAACCTGCCAACTGGCAGCTCTGCCAAAAGGTAATCTTTTGTAGCACTCGGTAGCCAATCAGACCCAATGTGTGTCCCATAACGTTGCGCAGTGAACAGGAAATAAGTACGTCCACATCAAAGAACCCACCATGCTTTCCCTCTTCTGTAGCCTTCGCTATTCTGTGGTTCAAGTGCCAGCATTTTTTTTCTAAATTTTAAAATATTTTATAATTTCTTTTTTTATCGTTAAATAAACTGTACTTCACTCATTAAAAATAACTCATGCCACAATTTTTGAAGACATTAAGAGTATGTTGACTTTATATCTTCCTACAAATGAACTTTGAAAGCATGACGAAATACCACTGTTTGACTTGGCTACTATATTTCCTGAATTCGTAATTATCTCTAAGCATTTTAGAGGCCACGGTGGCTTAGCGGTTAGTCTGCTCGCCTCCCACCAAGGAGAACCGGGTTCAATNTAGTCTGCTCGCCTCCCACCAAGGAGAACCGGGTTCAATCCCCAGCCGGTTCACTCCGGACTTTCGCAAGTGGGAATCGTGCCGAACGATGCCGCTGGTTGGCGGGTTTTATTGGGGATCTCCCGTTTCCCCTGCCCTTTTATTCCGACGCTGCTCCGCATTCACCTCACTTCACTCTCACAGGCTCTCAAGACCTCGCTGTTAAGAGCCTCCCAAATCTCTTCACTCATTCCCTCACTCTAAGCAATTTCTTTGAAGTGTAACACTTGGTTCTCTTACGATTATAGGTTGAATTTTANGTTTGACTTGGCTACTATATTTCCTGAATTCGTAATTATCTCTAAGCATTTTAGAGGCCACGGTGGCTTAGCGGTTAGTCTGCTCGCCTCCCACCAAGGAGAACCGGGTTCAATCCCCAGCCGGTTCACTCCGGACTTTCGCAAGTGGGAATCGTGCCGAACGATGCCGCTGGTTGGCGGGTTTTATTGGGGATCTCCCGTTTCCCCTGCCCTTTTATTCCGACGCTGCTCCGCATTCACCTCACTTCACTCTCACAGGCTCTCAAGACCTCGCTGTTAAGAGCCTCCCAAATCTCTTNACTCTCACAGGCTCTCAAGACCTCGCTGTTAAGAGCCTCCCAAATCTCTTCACTCATTCCCTCACTCTAAGCAATTTCTTTGAAGTGTAACACTTGGTTCTCTTACGATTATAGGTTGAATTTTAGATTTTCTTAATATTTTAAAGGTCGTCGTAAAACTTGAAATGAAGTGATAGACGTGTTACATTATGTATGCTTGACAAACTAAGAAAACATGCATAACATCACGTATCTAATCAACAATTTAATTAATTAATCGTTTCGTGTGCTAAAGGCTATTAACGGTTTATTGAGATTTTCTGAAAAATGTTTTAAAAATGCTCCTGCTCCTACTTACACATATTTTACCTGGCACACTGACTGACACGCACCCAGTAAAGTTGGTAACGACTGAGACGATATGTTTTCGACTCATTTCAAAGAGTTCCATTTCCCTATAAAAAGTACTTCTAGTTACGTATTTTCACCTGCAAGTTTTTAAATTCGCCTGTGAACGTTTTTCCTACCTTTGGCGAATAGTTTGGAACAGCTCTGGAAGACCACCATATATGCTGCCTCGTCTACGGTAGATAATACGTAGCAGATTTGGCGCCCGACGTCAGTGGGCCTTCGAAGCAGCAGCGAGTCGACCAGCATAGTGGCCGCCTCGGCGTCAGAAATCCAACTACCGAAAGCACCCGTGTTTCCAGCCCGGCCATACGAAAGACTGATGTGCCTTACTACTAATGGCTACGTTTTAGTGACGTCAGCGGTGTTGCCAAGAGTAGTAGATTGACGAGAGAAAATGCTCACCACACNCTAATGGCTACGTTTTAGTGACGTCAGCGGTGTTGCCAAGAGTAGTAGATTTACGAGAGAAAATGCTCACCACACAAAATAAAATACTGTAGCCGTGTAGTTCTGAGAGCCCTCTATTTCGAAATACATTTTTCCTATTGGTTAAAATTAAATGTACAGAATTGAATGCTGAATTACCCGTTGCCAAATCTATTAAATTTTAAGCACTAGCGAGGGGTGAGGAATGGGTTTTTAAATAAATAGGCATGCATTCTTGGAGCTCGTGTGCTTGGTTCTCAGACTCTGGCGATGTTCACAATGTAGATAAGTCTTTTTATATTTCGGATATTTTAATAATAGATAGCTAAATATTTTATCTAAATACTTCAATGTTGTTGTTTTTTCGTAAAAGGTTATGAAATATTGTATTAAACATTTGGCATAAAAGTAGTTCTATAAAAAGATACAAGAAAATGATTTCAAGTTTTGTAATTATGTCTTTCTTAAAATTTCCCATAAAATTTTTTCAGTTGCAACCACGCAATTAATAATGTTTGAAGGGTTTGTGAAAACATGTCAGGGCTCTTTTTTGAGACGACATGATGCACACCAACATGAAATGGTCACCTTTCTGCCTTATGCTGATGGAGTTTCTTCGGTGGCGTGTCTTAAGTTTTCAGCCCACAGGAGGTAGAGGGCGTGTCACGACGGAGGGAAAGTAGTTCCAGGTCTTGACGTTGAATTGCAAGTGTTAGGTTAGCATTTGGTAATAGTGAGTTATTTATCTTCCCTCCTGTTTTATTAATACTTTTAAGTATAAGAATCAACACTTTTATTAACACTTTGAATGCTGCCGACGTAATATTACGTCGTCTGAATTTAACTGAGTTATTTTGAGTTTGTCGTAACATTACGACATGGGCATTATTTGGAGACATGGGCGAAGAAGTATTACTTCACCAGAAGTTTTCATAAGGTTCTCTGCAACGTAATATTGCGTGATCAACACTCTAAGTGTAAATGACTCAAACGAGCAGGATGGCTTGTATATTAATCTACTTGGGATTAAACATTTGATTGGGGAACTTTCAACGAAGGCATTGTTGGCCAGTCATGAACTTTGCACAGTATAGTAAGCGTGTCCGGTGTTGTGTGAACCAATAAGAGGGTTGTAAATGAGAATAGAGTGACCAACAGAATTTGGTTGTCGTGCAGTCGTGAATATAGGTGATTCGCTTCTAGCTTCTCTTAATTGTTAGCAAATATATAGTTCACTCAAAGAGTTAAATATTTACTTTGCCAATAATTAGACATTTTCACCTAGCCAGCACATTAATAAAGCTACCAGGCTCATGGCAATGCTAGTTTTTCATATGGTGGCAGAATACACTACGTGCATACAAGTAGATCATAAGCAGGGCTTTCAAAAGTACTCGGTTTACCGTGAACTGACTGTACTTAACGTTTTTCTGCACAACTATACGTCGGAGATATAAAGTCCACTTGGTGACGTCAGCAATAACTACACATAAACACCAGGTGCGGCTTCAACCCACCCACTCACCAAGAGTGAAGACACTTTATCTGACGCCGCTTGTCTTGCGCAGCCTACATCATAAATCTGCGCCGTGGAACACGCCCGCTGTACTTAGGTAGAAATTTATGAGGTTTAATGAGTGAAGTCTCTCGCGATAGCCGACATCCCGCGTGAAATACGTGCGATGTCCCCTACACCACTGCTCACTCCAGCCGCCGCAGCTGTAGTCTATTTGCAGTGTCTTCAAACTCTTTGAATCCAACCTTTGGAATATCACCTCATGTATGATGTGCTTGATTGTTTCGTAAGTATGCCATGTGTCAAAACATTTTATACTTATGTTAGCATAAACATATAGCATGTTTTGTTAAGCTAAACTTTTGCATATATTTATATAAAAAATTATAAAATTTCATTTATATTTAATACTGTTACAAGACGCATGAGGGGCGTATCGTAGTTCGTGAGGGATGGAGGTCTTAATAAAAATAAAATAACTAAATTATATTTTAGTTGATTCACACAGCTAATTTTTACTGCATTAGTGTACCTAACCTCACTATTACTCTTTTATTTCTCAATGAGCGCATTATTTAATGTATAATTTTACTATATTTAACGTCCTTCTTAATGTCACTGTTTTATTATAATCAATTAACTCATACTCATTAGTAACACACTTTCAGTCTGTCTGTTGCCATCATTTGTAGTGTCTTTCACTCACACATCCAATCCAATACTCCAGCCTGCAGTCGTACTCTTCACTGCTCTGATGCTCGCAGTCGCTGATTTTCCTCCCGCTTGTCACTTCTCTCGCCGCTCGTTTCGCTCGTCCGTCGTCTATCGCCAAAACTCCAGCCATGCAGCCACTCATCAACTCCCCGCTTGGAGGCCCCCCTCGCAATGTGTATACACTCGCTGGCCTTAACCTGGAAAGTTCGACGCTCCCCGGGTCATGTTGAGAGAAACTAGGGCTGTAAACATTAAGAAAATTTTTCGGATAAATGCAGAAACTCAACACAACCAAAGTCAGCAGCATGAGCCGCAAAGGATTATCGTGTCGGCTTGCTTTTTATAACAGAATACGCGCGTCTCGGATCATCGCTCACCTGACCTTCCAAACTTCCCTTGTGACTCGGCACTGCTGTTATCTAACTACTCTGTCCTTCACTTCCACTCGCTCGACAAAGCAGCGAGCGCGTATCAATACGAGTAAAAGAAGGGAGAAAATAGGTGTGTTGGTAACGCCTAGTAATAAATAGTTCTAATGCTAAATATTATTAAATTGTGTGCGCACGAATACGGTGCGTTGTCTTTGTGGTGTAATTTTCTAGCTTTGCGGGGCCGCAGTGGTTTAGTAGTTAGACTGCTCGCCTCCCACCTAGGCAAACCGGGTTCGGTGCCCAGCGGGGTCACCCCTTGATTTTCGCATGTGGGAATCGTGGTGGGCGATGACACTGGTTGGCGGATTTCCTCGGGTATCTCCCGTTTCCTCCGTCCTTGCATTCCGGCACTGCTCCATACTCACCTTGCTTCGCCTTCATCGGCTCTCTAAACATAGATGTTAAGAACCGCCCAAATCTCTTCACTTCTAGCTTTATTTGTATGAGGCGGAGGGATAGCGTGAAAGTAGACCCTTAGCAGGGCTTCAGAGAAGTTCTAAGTAACCATGAATGGACTATTTACGCTGAAGGTGATAAATGAATACCACAATGGATTATTTACCACGTGGTTTGGCCTTTCCTATGACCTGGCCCCACTTGATTTTCCCCTTAGGTTCCGTACTAAATACAACGCTTTATCCCTATTTACTATAACCTGTTCAGTCACTGTGACCACGATCTTGTACACGTTGCACATGGATAATACTTATGACCGGTACTACGCACAGTAAAGCATCAGTGCCCTGTTTTCCTTGTGAATAGTGTGATATGCGTAGGTTTCCTACAACTCTTTAACATGAATTGCTGATGCCAATACTATTAAGCAACCAGCACGTTGTTCACTGGTTGCAAAAAAATGCTGAACACAAGCGCAATGCAATCCAGGAAATTTAATGAATTCCATAAGAACTTAGAAATTTATGTGTGACCGAAGTAGTTCAGATATTTGGTGATAAGTTTATATGGCGTGTTTAATCATTAAAATACCTGGAATAATTGAAACCAACAAGCAAATAAATAATTGCATTCGGAAACAAACTTTTCAAATCTTTTTGAATATGAGGAAATGGTTTTCGGATCAGTAAAATAATATATATAGAAAGGAAAGAAAAAAACACATATTTACCTGTTTAGAAGCTAGCTTGTATTATCCTATATTTAAAGAAATGCCGACCAACTCGAGACATGTCAGACTGAGAGGCGAATGAAGAAATTTCAGAGGAATATACGTCTTCTCTGTCTGATAACGAAGCTACAAAAAGGAGCCATTTTCACCAATTAGTTAACATGGTTTTGTAGTATTATGAAGGACGGGGGGGGGGCGGTTGTTGAGCGGTTAGTCTGCTCGCCTCCCACCAAGGCAAACCGGGTTCAATCCCCGGCTCGGTCACTCCCGGATTTTTGCATGTGGGAATTATGCCGGACGATGCCACTGGTCGGCGGGTTTTCTCGGGGATATCCCGTTTTCCCCACCATTTCATCCCGGCGTTGCTCCATACTCAACTCTATAACCCTCATCGGCTCTCAAGACCTCACTGTTAAGAGCCGCCCAAATTTCTTCACTCACTTATGAAGGACTGAGTGTAAGTTTATATAAAGGAATGTAAAACAAAAACTGTCCAAAAATATGAGCTGTACTTTGTAAAACAGATACGTAAGTATTACACTTCGGCATTCTTAAGTACTCTGAGTTGAGTTGAGAGATTTGGGCGACTCTTAACAGCGAGGTTTTGAGAGCCGATGAGGATGAAGTGAGGTAAATATGGAGAAGTGCCGGAATGCAAAGGCGGGGTGAACTGGAGATCCCCGAGGAAACCCCCATACCAGCGGCATCATTCGGCACGACTCCCGCATGCGAAAATCCGCAAGCGATCCCGCCAAGAATCGAGCCCGGTTCGCCTAGGTCAGAGGAGAGTAGTCTAACCACCACATCACCGCGGCCCCATACTCGCGCATGGTGGGGGAGGTGTGCCGGTGGACTGTAAGCACAATGCGGTGGCGCAATGTGACGTAGCGGCGAGCAGGTGTTTGTTTTCCGCGGGGAACTGTGGCGGGTTGATAGCCGCGTCACGTGTTTGTTTCAGCGCAGTTTTGTTTGCACTGTGTGCGCGGACGTAGGGCACGAGTCCTGTCTGCGCATGTCACATGCCACGATGCACGCGAGTCCAGTTATCTGCGTTTGCTATTGAAGAGTGCTTCATGCGCGATAACAGATGATGCTGGTTTTATAGTTATTCGCGGTTTCTTCGCACTTTCTGAATAGAACATTTGAAAAATCATCCCATGTATGGCGTNAGTTTTGTTTGCACTGTGTGCGCGGACGTAGGGCACGAGTCCTGTCTGCGCATGTCACATGCCACGATGCACGCGACTCCAGTTATCTGCGTTTGCTATTGAAGAGTGCTTCGTGCGCGATAACAGATGATACTGGTTTTATAGTTATTCGCGGTTTCTTCGCACTTTCTGAATAGAACATTTGAAAAATCATCCCATGTATGGCGTNGCTGGTTTTATAGTTATTCGCGGTTTCTTCGCACTTTCTGAATAGAACATTTGAAAAATCATCCCATGTATGGCGTGTTTGGTTGTTTCCTAAATATGTCATGCATCAGAAGCATTTTAGTTTTGGGTTAACGCTTATTAAGTTAGCTGATTTTTGTAAATTGAACATGTACCTATATTGTATCTATAAGTTATAATATTTCATCTATAATTAATACAAATAAAATAGATAGAAAACAGGTGTGTTAGTAATGCCCAGTAATAAATAGTTATCATGCAAAATGCTATTACACAGATATGGATTCTCTAGAATCAGTTGTGTTTGCATGAGGCGGAGGAATATCCGGGAAGTATAGCTTAATCAGTGCTTCGGAAGATTTGTAAGTAACAGTGAATGAACGGTATCTGCGATTTAACTCCTTAAAAATATTATCCAGAGTATACACGTTCACACCTGCATGTTTCATAATACATGAAACCATGGTCGGTGCTGTGCAAGTCCAGAAGCTAACGCCAATACGGTCATCGTCTTGTCCTGGGGAATGCAGTTGGTTGCTGCTGACACTCTTAGTTGCTTCTTGTGCCATGGATCTACTGAAACACTTTCTGTAGGTTCCAAAGTGTCAGTTGTTTAAAGGAAATCTCATACACTTTTTAAGCCATTAATTTCCTTTATTGCAACATCTGAAAAGAGAAATTAGTGTGCACGTTAAGAGGTTAATGGTTCAGGCTGCTTGCAGCTGTGTTTCACGTTGTGGGCATCTAAAACGCGCGAGATGTAAAGCCCCTGTCACAATGTCACATTCTCGCCTTCAAATACAGTGGCAATAGAATTTTATGACGAATATTTTTACTGAACAGATGATAAAATCAAAATTTTTTATTTAAAAATTATTTTCAAAATGAGATACTGCTGTTGTGTTTCCAAGCGGTACATTGACAGGAAGAAATGTAACAAATGTTGCAATCTGTATTCGCTTCTTTACTGAATTAAATTTTATTTATCAGATATATTTCCTGTGCAATGAAATTTAATCCCTCCGAGTTCTTAATATTATGTGCAATACTCACTCAAAAATGCATCCATTCTCATAGAGCTTCTACAAAAATTAATTATCTTCATAACCTATTACTAGTGACCTGAAGAATTCGCAGATTCATTTTGAGACCAGCTAGAATTCAAAACACGTGTGTTTATATAACTTAAGCCATTGGTCCACACTGTGTTTGACACCTCCTGGAGAACGCTGGCCCAATCGTCGCCTTCCACTGTGACAGCAGATGACCAATGTGCAGTTAATATCGGCATATGTGTGCATAAGTCTGTAGAGTCTAGCCTGCAGGTCATTGAACTCGCGAATTTTTCAGATCTCTACCTATTACCTTTCCAGCAATGTACGATATTTTGAAATTTCGCGACGTACATTTTTGTCGTGCACGATTGTGGTTTGTTAAGCCCATGAAACATCAAAAAAAAATTTATAACTGTCTCATTTTAAATTTTTGATGGAAACTGAAACTATCCAACCTTTTCAGACAAATATGGCGGCGTCGTTTATGACGTTTCGATGAAGTCACAACTGTCCAATTTTATTTTACCAAACTTATAGGAAGCAATTTGAAGGAAAAATTTGGCAGAGTGACATGGGCTTAACACTCCTTCGCCACTTGTCTTGTCACTAGGGGCACCTGTTTTTCGCGAAAAGATTTCAGGAAAAGTTGTGTTCGAAAACACTTTAGTTCAGGACTACTTTCGTGATTGGGTCGTTTGAATTTGTCTGTCTGCGAATCACGAACAGTCAGTACCAGAGAAACTCATTTCTGATTGGCTAAATCATGTAGCAGTTAGTCTTCACACAAAGACAAGCGGCCAACAGTCAAATGAAGACTGCAAGTGTGCACATAAGATATTNATGTAGCAGTTAGTCTTCACACAAAGACAAGCGGCCAACAGTCAAATGAAGACTGCAAGTGTGCACATAAGATATTAAAAGTCTAGCCTCCACGTAAATTTTTTCGCGAAAAACAAGCGGCCCTACTTATTGCTTCTACGCGAAATTAATCACTCAATAACTTGTATTCTTCCAAAAGACCATACATAATGATATAGGACATGTCAAATTTACTTTAAAAACCAAATACATAAGATTTAATGAGTTGTTAAACTATGAAAATTATAAATAATTTACAGGATAATTTATATATATAAAACTTAGACAAGCTAAACAAGCTATATAAATGTTACTAAAATATGAAAGTTATGAAAAATTACAGGACAACTTCTATATAGAGACAGCAGTGAAAATAATTCAAATAAAATAATACATGCAAGTTTTTTTTAAGAAATATAAATTAATTAGTCTTTACTAATATTAATATGATACGCAAAGTACTTTAAATACAAACAAACACCAATACAATAACGATTAAACTAGGCTATATTTTCCAGATATAAGGTACTAAAACTGCAATTTTAATCATTAAGATATTCAACTGTTGTGTAATTTCGTTTTTGATAAGAAAGTCGAAAAGCTTTTGCTTGAACTTTTTGAGACTTTATTTCTTTTATATTTTTTGGCTCTCAACTGACATGCAGCCTTTCCGTCGGCAACTCGTCTCAACGCGACTTTAATCTGCGACAATATAAAGGATGAGTCAGGAGGAAAGGGGAACATTTTAAAAGACGATAGTATAGGTCACTATAAAGAGAAAAGTTTATATGAACATGACTGAAAACGGAAATCTACGCAACAAAGCAGCAACCATAGAAGGATTGATTACTCGCGTTGTTGAAGCTGTTACTCGTCTGAAACAAGAACGAGTCCCACTTCGGCAAGCGACNATGTAGCAGTTAGTCTTCACACAAAGACAAGCGGCCAACAGTCAAATGAAGACTGCAAGTGTGCACATAAGATATTGAAAGTCTAGCCTCCACGAAAATGTTTTCGCGAAAAACAAGCGGCCTTACTCATTGCTTCTACGCGAAATTAATCACTCAATAAATTGTATTCTTCCAAAAGACCATACATAATGATATAGGACATGTCAAATTTACTTTAAAAACCAAATACATAAGATTTAATGAGTTGTTAAACTATGAAAATTATGAATAATTTACAGGATAATTTATATATATAAAACTTAGACAAGCTAAACAAGCTATTTAAATGTTACTAAAATATGAAAGTTATGAAAAATTACAGGACAACTTCTATATAGAAAGACAGCCAGCAGTGAAAATAATTCAAATAAAATAATACATGCAAGTTTTTTTTTAAGAAATATAAATTAATTAGTCTTTACTAATATTAATATGATACGCAAAGTACTTTAAATACAAACAAACACCAATACAATAACGATTAAACTAGGCTATATTTTCCAGATATAAGGTACTAAAACTGCAATTTTAATCATTAAGATATTCAGCTGTTGTGTAATTTCGTTTTTGATGAGAAAGTCGAAAAGCTTTTGCTTGAACTTTTTGAGACTTTATTTCTTTTATATTTTTTGGCTCTCAACTGACATGCAGCCTTTCCGTCGGCAACTCGTCTCAACGCGACTTTAATCTGCGACAATATAAAGGATGAGTCAGGAGGAAAGGGGAACATTTTAAAAGACGATAGTATAGGTCACTATAAAGAGAAAAGTTTATATGAACATGACTGAAAACGTAAATCTACGTAACAAAGCAGCAACCAGAGAAGGATTGATTACTCGCGTTGTTGAAGCTGTTACTCGTCTGAAACAAGAACGAGTCCCACTTCGGCAAGCGACACGCAACCTCAGGAGACGAGCTGTAAAATGTCTTGAGGATCGCGATTCGATCTTTGAGCATTTCCTGTGAACGTAACGCATGTATTATTCACTAAATTCAAAGAGTTGTATCTCATAAACCATTGAAAATAAAAACCTTGAATAAAAACCTTTCTCTTTATAATGACCGGTGCTATCGTCTCCCAAAATATTTCTCTTTCCTCCCGATTCATCCTGTGTATATATATATATATATATGGCAAGCTTACAAAGATTAATCTATGATGCATGTCTAAAAATAACTGTGACATTTTTGCAAAAAAAATTTAGCAGTTAATACTAATTCGGAAAAAAACTTGCTTCAATAATTCTTCACTCGAAAAAGTCGTTGGAGTGTAAATGAGAGCTAGAAACTGTTACTTGCACGAACAGTTCCTTAAATGCTTTACTTGTGGAGACACCACTTCAAAAAATTCCAAACGTAATTTAATAAAGTGCTTTCTTACAAACCTTAGCAAAGCCTTATTTTTGTTCTGACGACTACTTTCGAATTTCCTGTAGTAACTTACACGATACAACCAATAAGATGAGTACTTGTTGGTTTATGGCACAATCAGCAACCAGTTATGAAGTGTTGGAGTGCGAGTAACAGCCAATAGCATTATGCAAGGAAAGGCGCTGTCTCTATTGGTGCTAACTTCTGAACTTGTACAGCACTGACCATGGTCATATCCATTCTGCAACGCGTGGTGCGTAAACAAACGTGATTGAGTGNTTCTGAACTTGTACAGCACTGACCATGGTCATATCCATTCTGCAACGCGTGGTGCGTAAACAAACGTGATTGAGTGAGTGAAGAGATGTGGGCGGCTCTAAACATCAAGGTCTTGATAGCCTATGAGGGTGAAGCGAGGCGTGTATGGAGCAGCGCCGGAATGCAGGGGCCGAGGAGACGGGAGACCCCCGAGAAAACCCGCCGAACAGTGGCATCATCCTGCACGATTCCCACATGCGAAAATGAGGGGCGACACCGCAGGGAATCAAACCCAGTTAGTCTCGGGGGGAGGCGTGTATTCTAACCACTACACCACCGCGGACCCTATACGCGAACGAACATAATTGGCATAATGTGTTAAATGATTAAGGGCTCTCTTACCCGGCTCCTGACTGCGTTGAGGAGTGTTTCAAACACTCGTCTTTCCACGGAACTATTTAACGTGCGTCTAATATGCTAACCTGCGAAAAGAACTCGCACTTCAGACGATGGCTGTTGCGTGCTTTCAAGACGTCACGCACTTAAGAAACTCCATTCCAGAGTATTCCAAAATGACTAGCAACTGTTTTTAAAAGTTCTTTATCTCACAATAAGAGTCATATGAAAACAAAACTACTCACGGGCCCTACATTATTAAATCTTTCTAAAGACTTTCCACAGTTAAAATGATAGGGTCACCGATGGTGTAGGTTATTTACGGTGAAGTGAGCTCTTTGAGGCCCTAGTTACTTCTTACTCTCAGCCATTCTTTAGCCTTTACCCACATTTTAAAATAAATATTGCCATGTAGGTAATAAACACTATGTGTATATTCCACCGCACTTGGAAGTTAACGCGTAAAACAAAAATTAAATATATNTCATGTAGGTAATAAACACTATGTGTATATTCCACCGCACTTGGAAGTTAACGCGTAAAACAAAAATTAAATATATTTACTGACTATTATTCCAAATGAGAGGGCTTTCAAAAGTGCTCACTTTACCGTGAATAGCCCACANTTCTGAACTTGTACAGCACTGACCATGGTCATATCCATTCTGCAACGCGTGGTGCGTAAACAAACGTGATTGAGTGGGTGAAGAGATGTGGGCGGCTCTAAACATCGAGGTCTTGATAGCCTATGAGGGTGAAGCGAGGCGTGTATGGAGCAGCGCCGGAATGCAGGGGCCGAGGAGACGGGAGACCCCCGAGAAAACCCGCCGAACAGTGGCATCATCCTGCACGATTCCCACATGCGAAAATGAGGGGCGACACCGCAGGGAATCAAACCCAGTTAGTCTCGGGGGGAGGCGTGTATTCTAACCACTACACCACCGCGGACCCTATACGCGAACGAACATAATTGGCATAATGTGTTAAATGATTAAGGGCTCTCTTACCCGGCTCCTGACTGCGTTGAGGAGTGTTTCAAACACTCGTCTTTCCACGGAACTATTTAACGTGCGTCTAATATGCTAACCTGCGAAAAGAACTCGCACTTCAGACGATGGCTGTTGCGTGCTTTCAAGACGTCACGCACTTAAGAAACTCCATTCCAGAGTATTCCAAAATGACTAGCAACTGTTTTTAAAAGTTCTTTATCTCACAATAAGAGTCATATGAAAACAAAACTACTCACGGGCCCTACATTATTAAATCTTTCTAAAGACTTTCCACAGTTAAAATGATAGGGTCACCGATGGTGTAGGTTATTTACGGTGAAGTGAGCTCTTTGAGGCCCTAGTTACTTCTTACTCTCAGCCATTCTTTAGCCTTTACCCACATTTTAAAATAAATATTGTCATGTAGGTAATAAACACTATGTGTATATTCCACCGCACTTGGAAGTTAACGCGTAAAACAAAAATTAAATATATTTACTGACTATTATTCCAAATGAGAGGGCTTTCAAAAGTGCTCACTTTACCGTGAATAGCCCACAATCCCATAGGTGCACGCAGCGCGACGAGAACACTGCACGCCAGCTGAGAGACTTGCGTTTAGTGGCAACGCGACACATTTGATGCGCGTGGCAGTGTCACCCTTATCGTTCCTGCGCTTCTCGGCCTCAAATACGTAACAAAGTTCCAGGTGGGTGGGAGCCTTAATTAGACGTATCGCTGTAGTTTTTGCGTTCGGCTATAGTATGAACCGTTCATAACCTATAACAGTAGCACTGTTTGTGAATATTATTATGTTTTTTATATGTTGTTGATATTTATCCTTAACGGGGATATAGNTTGCGTTCGGCTATAGTATGAACCGTTTATAACCCATAACAGTAGCACTGTTTGTGAATATTATTATGTTTTTTATATGTTGTTGATATTTATCCTTAACGGGGATATAGGGGCGTAACAAGTTTTTGATAAGAGTTATGTAATGAACAATCTATAAAAGAGGTTTATTCAACATTAATGTTGTACAATATTATTTCAATATAAATATGATTGAATATGAACGGGGGATCTATACAGATGTACTGAAATATTAAATGATATTATTTTATAAATATTTAACCAGCCACGTTCTGAGTAAAGCCTAATTGGAGAGTCCCCACCTTGTTCATTATTCCGGAGGCTGATTAAGATGGCGCAAGTCGACGGCCGGACACACCCATCTTCAGTGGTCTTCTCGTTCCAATGGCCCGACGACAAAAGACACCGCCCACGGACTACACTGTCCTATATCGGCTGCGTTGTCCCACCCTGTTTACTGGCTGGTGGAGGGGGTTTCTGTAGTTTACGACTTCATAACTAATTTCAGCGATCACGGCCTGTGTCCTGGACAAATAAGTCAAGGTTTGATCAGGCAGGCCGCTCAGCTAAGGGCCTGACCACAACTCGTAACATCATGCTTCTCACAGGGAAGTGCATTGCGCTTTGTGCCTTGCGGTGTACAGTAGCGGCCAGAAATAATCTTCCTATTGTACTTTAAGGATACATTTGTGTACGATTAATGTGAATGTGATAATAGTCAGTGTTGTACGCAGTAGTGGAAGAAATGTTTGGTAAGGGAATTAATTCACTTGTGGGAAACATTATTTGNAATAGTCAGTGTTGTACGCAGTAGTGGAAGAAATGTTTGGTAAGGGAATTAATTCACTTGTGGGAAACATTATTTGCTGTTGGGAACTCTATTCTGTAGTCTCCTACAAATAAAATCACGTACAAGTACATTTTTTTGTCTCCGATATTAGACAGGGCGTTTTATTAGTACTCCTAATGTTCCAAATAAATAACAATTTTACGCCGCAACACATAAAAATACATATTTATCTGTGACTTAATAGTTATGTGTGTCGCGGGGATGTACATAACAGTCACGCGCATACAAAAAGAAAATTTCTTGCATTTGAGAAGAGGGATATGGGGACTTCGGTACATAGGGACCTGGGACCGGAGCGTCGCAGCTGTACGTGCTCTGTCGTATTGTGGTCTGCCAGCGGCCATCTTGGATGCAGGTGATATTGACCTTGACCTTTGAAGTTGACCCCGGTGACATTTAACCTTTACCCCGGGGTTCTTTGACCTTGACCCCGGTGATTTTTGACCTCGAAAACCCAAAAAATTCCAAAAATTATAAAAATGTAATTAATAAATTATTAAGAAAATATGTTTAATGATTACAAAATTTATCATTAAAACTGATTATTAAAAAAATTATTATTAAANAATAGTCAGTGTTGTACGCAGTAGTGGAAGAAATGTTTGGTAAGGGAATTAATTCACTTGTGGGAAACATTATTTGTTGTTGGGAACTCTATTCTGTAGTCTCCTACAAATAAAATCACGTACAAGTACATTTTTTTGTCTCCGATATTAGACAGGGCGTTTTATTAGTACTCCTAATGTTCCAAATAAATAACAATTTTACGCTGCAACACATAAAAATACATATTTATCTGTGACTTAATAGTTATGTGTGTCGCGGGGATGTACATAACAGTCACGCGCATACAAAAAGAAAATGTCTTGCATTTGAGAAGAGGGATATGGGGACTTCGGTACATAGGGACCTGGGACCGGAGCGTCGCAGCTGTACGTGCTCTGTCGTATTGTGGTCTGCCAGCGGCCATCTTGGATGCAGGTTATATTGACCTTGACCTTTGAAGTTGACCCCGGTGACATTTAACCTTTACCCCGGGGTTCTTTGACCTTGACCCCGGTGATTTTTGACCTCGAAAACCCAAAAAATTCCAAAAATTATAAAAATGTAATTAAGAAATTATTAAGAAAATATGTTTAATGATTACAAAATTTATCATTAAAACTGATTATTAAAAAAATTATTATTAAAAAATTTATTTTGAAAACTTACATTTCCGCGTCTCCCTCGCCACTGCCACCCCTCACCAATACTAATTCAATCGTGTGCAGACATCGTGTTTTTTCGTCTGTCATTTTTTTATACATTGCTGGAAGATGCTATCGTATGTTTATACATTTGCTGGAGTCCGCCATTTTTTCCGTTTGTCATTTGTTTATACATTTCTGGAGTTCGCCATCTTTTTTTTTTCGTTTGTCATTTGTTTATACATTGCTGGAGGCCGTCGTCTTAGTTTTTTCGTTTGCCATTTGTTTATAAATTGCTGGAGTTTGTCTCTCACTTTTACCCATCAGGCGAGTTGTCGATTTAGCCACCAGGTGGCAGCCATATTTGTTTATGTATTTAAAGTATAGGTTGCGCTGTCAGCGTCCTCCAAGTTTAATTCTATTTTCAACACATAGGTGGCGTTAATGTGACGATTCAGCCACCAGACGAGCTGTCGGCACTTATATTTATAGGCATACGAAAATACAAATTTTTTCATTCCTATTTATTAAAAATATTTTTTTGATTAAACGTATACCTACATGCATGATGCGGGAATTTGACTACATGCATAATTTATTAAATATATATTTTTATTAAAAAGATTAAGATCGATAGTAAAAAAGTAATTTTTAATTTTAATGCTAATTAAAGGTACATTAAATTGAGTATTTATTCTATTACCCCTCACCATACCACTTTAGTCAGACCAATTATTCACCCTCACTTAATCCCTTACCCTTACGGCTCTTGTTTTTAGCATTGTCCGCCAGAGCATGCTGGTGTGAAAAAAGTATATAATGGGAACAATGTGGCTCCTCGGCACAACTGTTATGGGTTTCAGGGTTTGCCGGGGAGACTTGGCAAGTCTTCAAAACAGCTGCGAGCTTAGTTTATGCTAACAATTCTATGTGTGCGTTGGGAGGGAGGGTATTAGCTTCCCTTAAACCGTTGCAATCAAATGAAATACAACTGGGTTTACAAGATCCCTCCCCCCTCCCAAAGGGCATTTACTACCCCCGCGCTGTGGAGATTGCTCCAGTGATGACGACTGGTGGCTTGGCATAGTTTCTCGTCTGATGCCAGGGGTTACAGATCGCTCTCTCACCCCTCGTCTTCTAGCATTCTGACTGATAAGTTCAGATATTTCATTACATCAGGTTACAGGATATTATCAAGCCGGCAGTAATTCACATATGTTTTCCCTCGNGTAAGTTCAGATATTTCATTACATCAGGTTACAGGATATTATCAAGCCGGCAGTAATTCACATATGTTTTCCCTCGAAATTTCAAATCTGCTCAAATTTGGAGTATCGGTTTGGGCCAGCTAGTCTCTAGAGCAATATGTAATCTCATAAAATACGGTACTAGAACTTCGTATTTTTTTAATATACATATATTTACCATCGATCTAATTTGCAAAGGCGTNTCATAAAATACGGTACTAGAACTTCGTATTTTTTTAATATACATATATTTACCATCGATCTAATTTGCAAAGGCGTACCCGTGATACTACTGTAACGCATCGTTTGCATTCACCAAATATGTTCGAAGACACGAAATATATGAATGTTCGAATATTGCAGATCGAGTGACATATAAGTGTCTAAAATGGGGCATGGCATTTGCTAGGCGCGATAACTTGCAGAGGCATGCAAAAACCTGCGTACCTGTAGGACCATTACCTACCAAAATCCGTCGTGCACAGTCTCCTTCACAGCAGCGTACGAGTGTACTTCCCACAAGACCAAGGGTTCAGGATGAGCACATACCATCGTGCCAGCAGTCATCACGCCCAAGAATTGTGGCAGGGCCTGGGT
The DNA here is from genome assembly GCA_002778355.1 of Clitarchus hookeri. Taxonomy (NCBI): domain Eukaryota; kingdom Metazoa; phylum Arthropoda; class Insecta; order Phasmatodea; family Phasmatidae; genus Clitarchus; species Clitarchus hookeri. The sequence goes on along the minus strand of NQII01005214.1, from coordinate 137,972 downwards.
TGGTTAATGACAATGGTTTCGTGGAGGCTCAAACTGCATTCCATCACAGTCTAATGACCTATTCCCCCACAACGAGAGCGGGTATTTGAAGGATATTTGCACGTTTAGCTAGAACGGGGTAAAACATCGCTGTTGGCTCTCCACATAAAAACACCACTAATAAATTTAATGTATGGCTCGAACGCGGCTCTGCAAACCTGACCGCATTCAACGAAAGGGGGGCATATAAATCGAAACGCAAGACAAAGAAAATACTGTAAAAAACTCATACTGGAAATTTACGTCACAAAAAAGAAGCACACAAAGAGCGTGTTTCGGGGTAAATGTTAACGAAAAAATCAATAACCAAGTGCCTCATCCCCTCTAAACAGTGGTAAAACATTTGTTGAAAATTTTATTTTGCAAAAAATCATGTACCGTGTACGGATGCGTTATGCAGCTTTCTATAAAATATTCATTGCTCGAAAAACCCAAAAAACAGAGTTAAAACCACTTCGCTACCCCCGCTGTATGAGATATGCACATAGAAGGATCTAATGCATTCACTCTCATCAAGGCATAGACGCCCATCATTAAAAACATTTCCTCGCAAGTTTAAAATCAGTACATTGGGAAATTTAGGCAGCGGGAAAAAAATGGTTACTCCACGTGCGCGATTTTTATAGCACCCATTGTCAGCATATGAAACTTTTTATACGCATAAATAATGCACATATAGTAAGTTTTGCAGGAAACAAATTATATGCAGTGAGGAGACGCTAGTGTAAAGATGCACCCACCAGAATTACAAAATCACAAAAAAAATGTATAATAAATAATATTTTATTAATGATATATTTTTATTAGTAAATATTATAACAGTTTTCAATAATTTTATAATATTTCTATNCCTCTAAACAGTGGTAAAACATTTGTTTAAAATTTTATTTTGCAAAAAATCATGTACCGTGTACGGATGCGTTATGCAGCTTTCTATAAAATATTCATTGCTCGAAAAACCCAAAAACAGAGTTAAAACCACTTCGCTACCCCCGCTGTATGAGATATGCACAGAGAAGGATCTAATGCATTCACTCTCATCAAGGCATAGACGCCCATCATTAAAAACATTTCCTCGCAAGTTTAAAATCAGTACATTGGGAAATTTAGGCAGCGGGAAAAAAATGGTTACTCCACGTGCGCGATTTTTATAGCACCCATTGTCAGCATATGAAACTTTTTATACGCATAAATAATGCACATATAGTAAGTTTTGCNATCAGTACATTGGGAAATTTAGGCAGCGGTAAAAAAATGGTTACTCCACGTGCGGCGATTTTTATAGCACCCATTGTCAGCATATGAAACTTTTTATACGCATAAATAATGCACATATAGTAAGTTTTGCAGGAAAAAAATTATATGCAGTGAGGAGACGCTAGTGTAAAGATGCACCCACCAGAAATACAAAATCACAAAAAAAATGTATAATAAATAATATTTTATTAATGATATATTTTTATTAGTAAATATTATAACAGTTTTCAATAATTTTATAATATTTCTATAATAATTTTTAAATCACATTTTTTGTAATTTTTTTTTTTTTTTTTTTTAGGTTTTCGAGGTTAAAGGTTACCGGAGTCGAGGTCAAAGATCACCGGGGTAAAGGTTAAATGTCACAAGTCAAGGTTGTAGGTTAAGCTCCCTGGATCCAATATGGCTGCCGACAGACTGGAACGACAGACCACAAATAACTCCGATGCTCCGGTCCCAGGTCCCGATGTGCCAAAGTCCCCATAATCCCTCTACTTATTTGCTACAGACTTTTAAACAATTTTAAAAATGAATTACTGAGAAAATTAAATTCGTCAAACTCTAAGGGGAGACAAATATTTCTATTTGACTTCTAGATAAATATATATAATTTTTGTCGTACAATGGAAGGTGATGAATCGTACTACCCGGAACATTTTGGGTATTAAGAAGTCAGATAATTTTATTTTTATTCCCTTCAGATAATTTTATTTTCATTCCCTAAGATAATGAATAATAATGCTTCAAGTAATATTACTAATCTTTGTTAATTTATAATGTCATTATAGAAGCTAAGGAGTCTGCAATTTGAAATTTGTTTACGTTTATATTAATGGCATTTCTTCTGCTTTCCGATTTTTCTCTCCAATTATATAACCCATTATTTNTCCCAGGTCCCGATGTGCCAAAGTCCCCATAATCCCTCTACTTATTTGCTACAGACTTTTAAACAATTTTAAAAATTAATTACTGAAAAAATTAAATTGGTCAAACTCTAAGGGGAGACAAATATTTCTATTTGACTTCTAGATAAATATATATAATTTTTGTCGTACGATGGAAGGTGATGAATCGTACTACCCGGAAAATTTTGGGTATTAAGAAGTCAGATAATTTTATTTTTATTCCCTTCAGATAATTTTATTTTCATTCCCTAAGATAATGAATAATAATGCTTCAAGTAATATTACTAATCTTTGTTAATTTATAATGTCATTATAGAAGCTAAGGAGTCTGCATTTTGCAATTTGTTTACGTTTATATTAATGGCATTTCTTCTGCTTTCCGATTTTTCTCTGCAATTATATAACCCATTATTTATAAAATATATAAGTTTCACCTTCAAAGAGGACTAAAGAGAAAAGATTAATAAAACTAAAGAAAATAAAACATTTTATTACTTTTTTGAAAATATATAAACCAAATATAACTTTCAATCACATAATTGAACAGCAGACTATATACAGCTTTGCGCGCATATTTTGAAACAAAGAAGACGCGTGTACATTTAAATACATTTATGGAGTAATTTAATTTATTTCTGAATGTTAAACTGGGCTGAAAGCAAATACTTATTTGCATCGTTGGTAATTGTTTTATATAATCTGGATTTTATTATTGATTGCAATTGTTAAGTCATCCTTGCAGTAGAGAGCGTGTAAAATAAAGTAATATTAAACCGTTCAAATGTTGCAAGAAGCTACTATTAAAAACCAAGACCGTGTAGTGTAAAACAAATGTTTTCACTTGATTTTGCAACGAACAGTCTGTCAAACTGAAGCCATGACTTTGGCCTTTCTATTGGGGCACAAAATACTACGCTAAAGTAATGTGTATAGGTTGTCCAGGGCATCATCTCATTTTTGTATAAAACCTTCGAAAAATCACCCGATGAATCACGTGTTTGGTTGTTTCCTGAATATATCATGCATCTCAAGTATTTTATACGCCCCTTAAGATAAAAGTATCGTCTTTTCGGGTAAACTGACCTTTTATTTGTATTTTATCTATACGTTATATTATACTTCATTTATAATCTTTATGAATAAACGTGGAGGGAAAATAGACGCATAGGAAATAGTTCGCATGCAAAATAGTATTTAACTGAGAGCCTACAACGGCGGAGCGTTGTCCTTTTGGTGTAATTTTCTAACTTGAGTGAAGCTTCACTCTGATTGAGGCGGAGGAGTAGACAGCATGTAGAACTTAGCAAAAGTTGGAAGTAACATGACCAGACTATGCATGTTGTAACGGCGCTCGCGTCCATACTGACATTCTCTATACAGCATGATACGGATTATATTCAGATTGTTATTTAGTTCGCAACAAGGAACTAGAAAGCCGACCGTAGCTAGGCCTCACTCCTGCTGGGTGTAACGTAACGTATTTGAAAATATTTTTCATCCCTAACTGCATTGTTTTTCGAGTGAATTGCACTGTGGGAGGAAGATGCGGTAAATCCTTGAAATGATTTATTCGTTGTGAAGTTTTCTGGATCCTCCTTAATATATGCCGAGTAACCCTAAGCTCGCTCAATTCCAGCAGTCTTAAGTTCGGTTCGCGTGGGACATCCTTGAATAGAACTCAATAAGTTCAACGTAGCTGACGAATACTGTATAACGTACAAGGTGACCGTATATGCCTGTTTATGTATTTATTACAGTGTATTACCCATATGTGTGTGTGTGTGTGTGTGTGTGTGTGTAAAAGAAGGTTATCCTTCTTTATTGTATAGCTATTGAGCAGCAACTAAAAATTATTCTTACTTATTAAAGGAGCAGAAAAACTATTATAGTAAAGTTTGTATTCACACTGCATTGCATTTATCTACTGTTTTATAGTAATCTCATTCGGGTCTGTGAAATATGTTGTGTGTAACATGAAAACATAAAATGTTTCATGGCATGAGAAGAGAAACCTCTACTCTCACCACCTGTTTACAGCTACTATAATTTACAAACTTGCACTATTGCTATCCGCCTATTATTATGGAGTATGTGATTTTACTATAATTTATCGTTGCTCGTGGAATAACTACCCACTGGTCATATATTTATTAGTTTTTTGTCTTAGCGAGCCGTTGATGAATAAGTTTTAATTTGAAATAATAATTTACAAGACCTTTGCTTTGTTACTAAGAGATTGCATAGCAGACCCAAATTATTTAATTAATGTTTATAATAACCTTCACCGCCATATAATTTATGGATTTGTTATTTATACAGCGAGTTACTACCGTTATCCACTACAGTAAAATTGCAATTTTTTTCATTCTTATGTATTAGTACAGCATTCTTATATACATAGGCGACATACAGGTTATATTTAGATCTATAAGGGTAAAACCGTCTCTTGGTTATCCAGAAAAACCGGGAAAAATAATTTTAATATAACAATCATTACAATAAAAAACATTATTAAATGTTATACTGTTTGATGAACTTCGCCTATGAAACATATTTGTGAAGTTTCCTTACTAATATTTTTCAATTATAATAGAAAATAGTGATTTATAGCTGCTGTTGGTAGAGCCGCGAGTATTTCACGAATTGTTGTGACAGCACGCTAGGCTTTACAGTCCTATATACTCTCGAGACACTATGGTTGACTTATTAGTTGCTGAGATCAAGTGAGGCCTTTGTGCGGTACTGTTCGAAGCTCGCTCACTCTACTGCTTCCTACTTACTACTAGTTCACAGTTAAACGGGGCGTGTATAAACATTTTTTGTACATTCACAGTAGTCGCAGAAAAGAAAAAATGTTTGAAGTCTACTTCGTCAGAGACTGAACTCGCGAAATACTCGTGGCTCTAGCTATTGGTTACCAAGTACAAGTACCTTGTCTATCGGTGTACAGGCCTGGATATTTGGGAAATCCATCTGACAGAAAGCTACATGTTACAGTTCTCTATATACCCCAGCAATCTTCGTTCGTGCAAAGGCTGTTACTTCAGTAAGAAGCTACTTTATACTTTGGGCTACTTTCATGTGACTCGGTCACAATGTTTTACAGGCTCAGACTAGGATAACCGCAAACGCCGGTTGTATTTTCGTGTTTGTGCGGGGTTGCTAGCCCGAGGACTGCACCTCCTGGTGATTGGTAGATGTCTTCTCGGTTGCTTATGGTGTGCATGGCGGCACTCGGCGCTTTAACCACTTAACGTACACATTAATTTTTCGGTTCAGGTGCTACACAAGAGGAAATCTGTGGAAAGAAAAGTACTTGCCTATGTCTTATGAAAATTAACACTTTGTAATATATGGTAAAGTTTTCAGCAGATCCATGGTACAATAACTTTTCTGAAGACCTGCTAAATTTCCACTTCCTGGATATTCTTCCGATTCATGTAAACAATGCTTAACCAAATCAAGAAAATTACACCAAAGGATCAACGCGCCGAGTTCGTGCCGTCTCAGTGTAATGATACTTTGCATAAGAACTATTTCTTACTAGGCGTCACTGACACGCCTATATTCTCAGTCTTAATTCATATTAATTATAAATGAAATATTATAATGTATCGATGTAATATACGTAAAATCCAATTTAACCAAAAATAAGGGTAGTTTTATGTGAACGGTAGTATAAAACGTTTGTGATTAATGGCATATTTAGGAAACAACCAAACATGTAATACATGGGGAAAATTTTCTAAGGTTTAATTCAAAACGTGTGAAGAAACCACGAATGGAATATACCCAAGAAGACGAAAGTGTAATGGCATGGTGATTCATTTGAAATGGGCACGCCGTTCGTGGATTGACTGCGCGTAGACTCGTGGAACGGGCTTCGTGTTTGATTGGCTTCTACTCACTGCGAAACGCTTCCTATTGGCTGGGGGTGCTGGTTGCCGAATAGCCTAAATCGCCAGGTGCTGACTGATGAACGGCGTTCCAACATGTTAGCCATTCACGCCAATATTTCTGTAGTATGTTGCTTGAATTCGCTGTACAAGCAGCTGTTTGACTTTCGTGCTATTAGGTATGCTGCGTCCAGCTAGCGCCAGACCGGGGTACAGTTAAAAAAAACACTACAGATTTGCAATTGTTTAAAGGCTAGCCTTGCTCTAAATGTATCTGCTTGGCCACCTGTTTCTCGCAGAAATAGTCCACGACTAGTTGTACTGGAAAACACGTTAGTTGAGAACCTATATCGAGGTTGGGTAATTTCACTTGTCACGTGTCTTAGGTGTCTGCTAGCCAACGTGTCTTAGGTGTCTACCAACCAATAGCCGACGTTCAGCATCGGGATAACTTAATTCTGATTGGTGCAGTCAAGTAGGAAGTGTCTTCTCGCACAGACACGCGGCCAATAGCCAAACTAAATTTGCAAGTATGCACGTACTAAGTTGAAGTATAGCCTGCGCGTAGATCTTTAAAAAAAAAACAGGTGCCCTAAGAATCCGCATAATTTCTCTGCCAACTGTCGGTAATTTTAAAATTCTCTGTTTTAAACTACAAAGAGGCTTTGTTTTTAAAAGTAGCTACGATGAGCTGATATTTTGTTTTAAGTGTATGAGGACACTCGTGTTTTAAATTTTAATTCACTGAAACTTCACGTGTTTGGAGAATTCCTTAAAACCCTGCTTATTAATTACTTCATTATTGAAGAGTGGTGATTAGTAAAGAAAATTATGTAAATTTGAGTGCTTTATCCAGTTTTTGATGGCGAACATACATGCCAGTCTCTAGTACTTCACATCAAATGAAGTGTAATTTTGACAACGCAGTACTTAAAACAAAAGTGTCATTCATGCCTCTCNTTCTAGTACTTCACATCAAATGAAGTGTAATTTTGACAACGCAGTACTTAAAACAAAAGTGTCATTCATGCCTCTCACAACAAAATGTCGCTCGCAATGTGAAAATTATAATTTTACTAAATTCCGTTATCGCCCTGAAGGTATAAGCTGACTGTTTGATGGCCTTTTCGAAATCATGTGGCGGTGGATTTAATTAAATTTGCTCTGCTCGCGAGATTTAATTTGTTCCGTGACCTCGACGTGTCCATGCGCGGTGAATGCACAATGAAGTGAAAAGAATTTCCGAGCGCCTTTCACAAATACTAATCAAACAGCTCGATAACTTAATTGCTTTGCATTTGGGCTATTTCGTTCTCTCGTGCTTTCTGAGTAATGCTGTGTGTTAAAATTTTTTGTTAATGTTTTAGCAACTGTGATTGTTCTCTCAACGAATTTGCGTTTTCATTTATATTGTTATGAAAAGTTTATAAAAATAGGCGTGGAAAAAAAATACGAATAGGGACACCCGATTCTTGCGAAAAGATTTAATGGCCAGTTGTATTTCATAACTCTTTAGTTCAGATCCACTTTCTTGATTGGATGGATTACGAGTTACATTTCCCTAGGTGTCTGTCTTCCAATCACAGACGCACTCTACACGAGTAACCTAATTCTGATTGGCCAGCCACGTAAGAATATGTTTTCTCACAAAGACACGTGACCAANGCACTCCACACGAGTAACCTAATTCTGATTGGCCAGCCACGTAAGAATATGTTTTCTCACAAAGACACGTGACCAATTAGCAAAGTAAAACTGCTTATATAACCGTGGATTAATGAAACCAAACGTGCGCGGAAATCTTTTCGGGAAATTTTGGCGTCCCACTTATAACAAAGTTTCGATTTCTTTACGATGTATAGGCAAACTTACGTGTTATTAGCAGCGCCAAACCACACACTAGTAATGCATAGGAACACCTGAACTTCGTGAAAAGATTTCCTCAAATGCTAGATTTCAATGCCCTACGGGCATGCCAGCAATCCTCTTCATCTTATTGGCAGCATGTTTAAGTGAGGAGACAGTTTCTTACTCGACTGGCCAATCAGAATTAAGTTACTNGCACTCTACACGAGTAACCTAATTCTGATTGGCCAGCCACGTAAGAATATGTTTTCTCACAAAGACACGTGACCAACTAGCAAAGTAAAACTGCTTATATAACCATGGATTAATGAAACCAAACGTGCGCGGAAATCTTTTCGGGAAATTTTGGCGTCCCACTTATAACAAAGTTTCGATTTCTTTACGATGTATAGGCAAACTTACGTGTTATTAGCAGCGCCAAACCACACGCTAGTAATGCATAGGAACACCTGAACTTCGTCAAATGCTAGATTTCAATACCCTACGGGCATGCCAGCAATCTTCTTCATCTTATTGGCAGCATGTTTAAGTGAGGAGACAGTTTCTTACTCGACTGGCCAATCAGAATTAAGTTACTNCTCTTCATCTTATTGGCAGCATGTTTAAGTGAGGAGACAGTTTCTTACTCGACTGGCCAATCAGAATTAAGTTACTCCGATACTGTACGTCAGTGATTCGTGGGCAGACACCTAAAACGCGTAAAATATAAATCATCCAATGACGGCAGTGAGTGTGAGCTAAAGTTATATGAAATACAACCACCTATAAAATCTTTTCGAGAAAGTCGGGTGTCCATAGTAATGCATAAAGATATGAAACTGCCGCTCACTCCGTGAACTCCTCCTGCACACGCCAGCGACATGTCGGAAACCGTTAGCCGATCAGCGCCTGTGACCTACTTGCCAGCCGTCAACCCGGGTAATAGGTAATATTTCGCGGCACTCAGGAACCAATCAGACACAACGCCCATTCCCAGAGCCTCGCACAACCAATTAGAGAACGGGTACGCCAATATCAAAGGAATCGCTGTGCCATCTGTGTACTTATCTACTGCGTAGCCAACATTGCCGCATTCATAGCGAATAAATGTCACAGAGGATTTCGCATTACAGATTTGTGGGCTCTTCAAAGGCGCAAGCCATTAATTTCCCTCAAACGCAAACAAATATATATGCACACCATTCCAGCGGTTCGTCTACTGGAATGCCAGGGGATTACTCAACATGCTGGTGGGAATTTCGTGATTTCCTACATTGGCACGAAATCCAACTCGTCGCTGTCAACGAAACACACCTGCGACCCACTGATCGCGTACGCATACCTGTCTTTGTTATGCACCGCCGAGACCACCCTGATGTCCTGGGAGGTGGAGTAGCAATCATAATACACAGTAGGATGCGCCACTTCCCCAGCTGGATAGCATAGAAGCTATTGCAGTAAAACTCAGTGTCTGTTGCAAGCAACTGACAGTCATCTCAGTACATTGATCCCAGAACAAACTTAACACACGGGATCTCTCCAGAATACAAGGGCCGCTTCCTCCCCTCCCTCGTACTGCGAGGTTTAAATGCAAAACACCAATCCTGGAACAGCGGAACTGCTACAGCAAATAGCAGGTGCCTGTACACACATCAGGGAAACCACACCTACGTGGTTTGTGCCTCGTACAGTCCCACTAGATGTACGGACACGGTGGTCCGCGGGGAAAGGCCTGATGTAGTGAACATTATAATTTATAAAAACATTGACTTCGTGTACGAACTGGAGGTCATATACGAACTAACCTCCGAACACTGCCCAGTTCTTGTTGCTCCCGAGTAAGCGAGCATCGCAGCTAATGTACTGCAATCCTCATTATGTTATTCTAAGGCAAACTGGGTGGGCTTAGAGAATTACATGGAACACGAACTCGACATCCCTGAAAATATCGACTCCTCTTAGCTTGTCAACGAGTGTGTTAAATACATCATAGATACAATCCGAGCGGCTATGGACAAATTCATACGACGCAGAGCATTCACTGTGAAAACCAGGACACTTCCCCAACACATCCGCGACTTTATCACCGCGTGCAACTCCGCCCGCCACCACTGGCAGCGATATGGTTCTCTACACTTCAGGGAACAATATCAGAGCCTGCAGGCTCAGATCAGGGGGAAATAGACACTTATGGGAGTGCCTTGGCTGACATTGCAATTATATATGTATGTTAGCGATGACTTAAGCTGCCGACCCATGTGTAGGACCGACGATGATCGTTTACATTATCGTATAAGTATTTTTTAGTAACCATGACTATGCACATCGTAGATGCATCACATTTCTATAAAGCTTGCGTTTTGCATAATGCAGATTTTTGAAAGTTATTCATGCTGAATTTTATTTACGTATATGTTTTCACATTTATTTATCCAGCCTGGATGTTATTTGACGGTTTAGGGCGGCTAACTTTTGCTAAGGGGAGGATCGAGTTGGTAGACACTTGTGTTACCATGTGACAAGGGTGATAGTGGTGGTGGTGGTGGTGATGTTAGAAATTTGGTATCTGTATCTTAAACGGTTCGAAAAATACGACAAATTATGCCTTTAAGTCCACATAGGGCATAAATGATACTGCGATCATTTTCGTTGTCAGGAGTGATGCTCATGTTTAAAATTTGACGACTATATTTCAAATGGTTTAGAAATTATGGCCAACAATGCTTCTAAGTATGGGTAAGGCATAAATGGCACTGCGATCTTTTTCGTTGCGGAGGGTGATGCGTATGTTACTAATTTGGTGCCTGTAGCTGAAACGGTTCAGAAATTATGGCCAACTATGCTTGTAAGTGTGTTTAGGGTTTAAATTACTCTGCAGTCATTTTGGTTGTCGGAAATGTTTTGTATGTTACGAATTTGATGTCTGTATTTTAAAGGGTTCGGGAATTACGGACAACTTCGCTTATAAGTTTGCATAGGGNTATGTTACGAATTTGATGTCTGTATTTTAAAGGGTTCGGGAATTACGGACAACTTCGCTTATAAGTTTGCATAGGGTATAAAATACCCTACAGTAATTTTTGTTGAAAAGAGTGATGTGTATATTACGAATTGAGTGTCTGTATNGCATAGGGTATAAAATACCCTACAGTAATTTTTGTTGAAAAGAGTGATGTGTATATTACGAATTGAGTGTCTGTATCTTAAATGGTTCGGGAATTATGGGCAACTATGCTTATCAGATCGCTTAGGGCATAAATCGCGCTTCGATAATTTTTATTGATGGGAGTGATGCATAGGTTACGAATTTGGTGAATTCATCTTAAATGGTTCGGAAATTACTGCCAACCATGCTCATAAGTTTGCGTAGGGCATAAATGGCCCTCACATCATTTTCGTTGGTGGGAGTGTTGTGTAGGTTATGAATTTGGTGACTATATCTTAAACGAATCGGGAATTAAGGTCAAGTATGCATATAAGTACGGATAGTGCATGAAGGACGCTGCGATCATTTTCGCTGTGGGGGGGGNGGAATTAAGGTCAAGTATGCATATAAGTACGGATAGTGCATGAAGGACGCTGCGATCATTTTCGCTGTGGGGGGGGATGTCTATGTTACGAATTTGGTGGATTTATCTTAAACGGTTTGGAAATTACAACCAACTACGCTTATNTGGGGGGGGATGTCTATGTTACGAATTTGGTGGATTTATCTTAAACGGTTTGGAAATTACAACCAACTACGCTTATTAGTATGCACAGAGTGCAAGAGCATGGAACAAGGTTTTCGTATTCGAGAAGACATGGATGAAACCCCGTCGCTTGTAATGCAAGGTCATGGAACAAGGTGTTCGACTTGTGGAAGACTCATAGAAAACCCCCACACTTGGAATGAAAGAGCATGGAACAAGTTATTCGAAGTCGGGAAGACTAGATGAAAAACCTCTCGCTTGGAATGCAAGAGCAAGGAACAAGGTATTCGAATTCGGGAAGATTCGGAGAAAACCCCTTTGCTTGACGAGACCCTTTCGAATGTCTCGCATAACCAATCAGAGACCATGTCCTTTCGACCGCAATCGGGGAGTCGTGGCATTTACTGGTAGGAAGTGAAAGCCTCGCTTAACCAATCAGAGAAGAGATTCTTTCGACTGTAGTTGGGACTTCGTGGTAGGGACTGGCAGGGGTGAGAGCCTCACGTAGCCAATCAGAGACGAGATCCTTTCGACCATAATCGGGGTATCGTGACAGGAATTTGGGAATACTCGGAGAAAATCTCCCTCGCATGGAATGCAAGAGCATGAAGTAGTGATGAGATTAGGGTGCAATGCAAGACCATGGAGTATGGGTGAAGATGGCCGTCGGTACTGGATGACAAAATGGCCTCCGTCGGTACTGACTGCCAAATACACGTCGTCCTCTGGGAAAACAAGAATGAAAGAGAATGAGGTAGGGATGTCTCGTAGGAATACGAGAGCATGAAGTAGGGACCACGATTGACGTTGTTGGTCAGGAATGCAAGAATGTGAATTAGGACCAACTGGTAGGAAGGAATGGAAGAACATGAAATAGGGACGTCTGGTAGGAATGCAAGAGCATGAAATATCGATGTATGGTAGGAGGGAATAGCAGGATGAGAGAAGTTGCCGGATCGAGGTGGGGGGCAATGAACACGAAAATTCTTCATCTAAAATGGATAGTGCTGGCTTGTCAGTGACGAAACCCTTTCGAGACCCTCGCGTACCTGATTGCACATTCCGGCTGATATTGCACAATTTACGCCGGATACATCCGCATTGTGCAAACCAGCCAGATTGTGCATTACATATTTTTTTGAGGGAAATTCGGTACATGTTGAGGTAATTTCTGGCAAATGTTGCCATTTATGGGAGGAAAATGGCATCATCCAAGATGGCTGCAGTGTGTCGCTGTGTCCCCGCCCCAACGCCCCTGCTCTATAATTCCCAACTTCTAACTACTGCCCTCTTAATTTTATGTGTGACAGGTACATGGGATAGGAATTGCGCTGTATTCACACACTGAGAAGTATCCTCGGGACAGTCCTGCTGTATAAGGGCACACGGGGGAAAACCCGAAGTTGAGAGAAATGAGAGAAACAGGGTAAGTCCCTAGAATTAGCTGATATAAGCCCTCTACGAAGGAATCAGTGGGTGCCCCCGACGAGAATTAGTGCCGACACAGCTACCAGGAATCCCCGAAAACGTCCTACCCCACCCTCCATCCACCCTAGTTGGAGCGCGCNATTAGTGCCGACACAGCTACCAGGAATCCCCGAAAACGTCCTACCCCACCCTCCATCCACCCTAGTTGGAGCGCGCGAACAGTTGACGAGACACGAAATCCTTCGTAAAAAACGAGCGAGGTATACAGATGATTTCCCGATTTCTCTCTCGAGAATCTGCTGACAGCCAACTTGAATATAGCGGGAGACAGGTTAAATTCAGGAGCAGTAGTTGTTCGGGATCAGTGGTGGTCAGTTCTTCGGGAGCAGTGGTTCACGATCAGTTGTTCAGCCGAGATGGGAAGGAGTAGTTCGNGGATCAGTGGTGGTCAGTTCTTCGGGAGCAGTGGTTCACGATCAGTTGTTCAGCCGAGATGGGAAGGAGTAGTTCGGCAGCTGCGATGCGAGTCAAACAAGGCAGTTAGTGAGAGAGGCAGTAGTATCACCAGGCTGGAGTTCGGACCCGGCCCAGGCAGTAATGTACAATCAGTTGTTCGAAGTCAGTTGTTCGGGATCAATTATCGCCAGCCGAGACGGGAGTAGTTCGGCGGTATAGCTGCTAGACGAGATAGATGCAGCCNTTGTTCGGGATCAATTATCGCCAGCCGAGACGGGAGTAGTTCGGCGGTATAGCTGCTAGACGAGATAGATGCAGCCTAAATGGGAGAAGCCAAAATGGGAGTAATCAGTCGTGTGACGAGAACATTGCCGAGAATATGAGTACATTCCCGGAAACGAGTGGCAGCCCCAGTCCGAGAGGCGCCATTCCCCGAGAAGAGAANTTGTTCGGGATCAATTATCGCCAGCCGAGACGGGAGTAGTTCGGCGGTATAGCTGCTAGACGAGATAGATGCAGCCGAAATGGGAGAAGCCAAAATGGGAGTAATCAGTCGTGTGACGAGAACATTGCCGAGAATATGAGTACATTCCCGGAAACGAGTGGCAGCCCCAGTCCGAGGCGCGCCATTCCCCGAGAAGAGAACAGTGCCGAGAATATGAGTAAATTCCTGGGGACGAGTGGTAGCCCCAGTCCAANGGCGCCATTCCCCGAGAAGAGAACAGTGCCGAGAATATGAGTAAATTCCTGGGGACGAGTGGTAGCCCCAGTCCAAGAGGCGCCATTCCACGAGAAGAGAAAAGTGCCGAGAATATGAGTACATTCCCGGAAACGAGTTGCAGCCCCAGTCCAAGAGGCGTCATTCCCCGAGAAGATGTAGTCGTGCGCCGGATGGCGACGAGGCAAGCAATGAGTCAGTCAGTAAGACAATTGTGACGTCACCGAGGAGAGAACCCAGGAACCGCCGAAACTTCATGTGTATATTTCAGAGACAAACGCAGTAAAAGTGCCGAGAACTTATGAGTTCATTTCCGAAAACGTAGTGGCAGTTTCAGAGGTGGGGAAGTCAGAAACGCGAGNAAAGTGCCGAGAACTTATGAGTTCATTTCCGAAAACGTAGTGGCAGTTTCAGAGGTGGGGAAGTCAGAAACGCGAGCCGGACCCTTGCGGACGTCGACGCAGGACGAGGAGACGCGCTCTCCAACAAGGAACGCCAGCCGAGGTCGCAGAGAAAGCACATTTCCTGGGAAACCCATCCCGGACTTCCGAGAGAGTCAGTCAAAGCCACAGGAAGAAGCCACCTGAGAACAGCACGCCAACGAGAGCTAGTTCGAGCGCCTGGCAATGGGCCACCCAACTCACCATGCCTCAGCTACCAACGAAGACAACTACCAAAAGCCGTAGTCACAGATAAGTAGAGAAAGGTCTACCTTCAACAACCTTCCCCGACGCGTAGTATTCCGCCCACCAGTCCTTCAGGCCTACGGCTTGTAGGGGGGCTCAGTCTCGCCAGTGTGTGTGCATACCTATGTGACCTTCAGATCAATAAAATGCTGGTGTGTTAAATAGCGGAGAATACAAGTATTTGTTTACCCCTTACGTAACCTCAGGTGCCCTTAGTCTGCACCAAATTAATTTTACTATATAATCTCCTAGCCACCATCCTGTATAACTCAGGTGGCTTAGTAGCGACAAATTAATAATTACACAAAATCACCAGGCTGGCCACTACACTCAACTCAACTACGAGCCGAACCAACCAGGAACCAAAATACCCGCAAGATCTTCAAGACAGGAGTATTTACAAGAAATCGACAAGATTCGCGCATCAGTAACAGTTACGCTATGGGACAGAGTGGTGCACTATGTACGTCCAACCTCTGACAACCCATCCTTGGCGACTGGTAACGTAGTCTCTGGTGTAACGCTCAACACTGGTGCCCACAGCATGCTGCCCCGTTCATGTATATTTAAGTTGTGCTAAGGGGAACCTGTGCTGGTATGTTATGGCCCTGCCCCGATGTCTGTGTGCCCTCTGCCTCACAGACGAACCTATCATTCGGCTGACTACATCGCTCGAACATCAAGACTTCTAGACATAGCAAGACGACTACCTACATCACGCTGCCTAACCGGCGGCAGCAAGGTGATGCGTGCTGAAGGAAAACCTCGCCCGCCCTCTGGCAACTGCCAGGGGACAAGACTCTTTTACAGTGGGATTACGAGCATCCCCTGCTCGTCTTTATCTTTCACCTTAGTACACTTTGTAACACTGCATGTTAAACACTGCATGAATTCTACATTTTCCTTCCTGGCATGGAGAACCCACCCAGCATGTATATCGTCATGGGTTTCATCCGGTGGCCTCGCCGGTTTACCATGGCCTTTTCACGGGTTTAGTCCAAGTTTAATTGTAGGGGAAGGCCAGGCCACAAACGCTGGCTTGGCCCTCCAAAACCTCACTTTGCCGATTGATGAATTTTCCTCCAACAGCCAATTTTATTTGTAGAGCGTGTAGGCCTAGGGCCCGGCACACGCCTAGAACCAAAGTCCCCCTCCAAATTCCAGTATTTAGCCTACTAACATAGGGGGCTTCCCTTCAGGGACACCAAAAAAAGAAATAAAAAACTAACGTGCGGATATCTTTTCACGAAATTCTGTTGTTCCTAACAATGCCTGTGAAGGCATCGACAAAAAAGTTCACAAAACTAAATAAACACGACAGTGAGCAGGGGTGTTATCTCTAAAAATCAATAATTAAATGCAGATGACAACAGAAAATGCAAAATGTCGTCTGTGATAAGCAACACTGCGTAACGTCGTTCACCACCACAGACAATCAGCGAACGAGTACGCCTAATTCATGCAATTTCACTTCTGTGTACTTTTTTAACATTTGTCCAAGTAACTAACGAGTTCTTATCTTACGTAATAGATGTATCCTATTGGACACTGATTTCTGCTGTGTACAGTCCACTTCCTGTGCCACGTCCCGTACATAGGATAATGTGGCATAAAGGGTTCAAGTGTTGCAATAGTTTAATATTTTAGTGTGAACTTCACCTACGTCCGCCGTGCTTCTTGCAACCACTGAGCTACCTGCTGTTTTCTCTGTGATACTAGCACTGACCGATGATAAATGAGAGGGATACTGAAATCAGTCTGCATTTCCGATTTCTTTAGGTGTACAGTACCGATCATTATTATCCTTTCATGTGTCACAAGCTCACATACGCTAGTAAACGGGTTAGTCTGAAAAGGGCGGAAGAAGAAGAAAAATGTTACTTGTCGAAGGGTTAGAGGCAGTTCTTCGAGTTTGTTGTCCACGCTCAAAAACCAAATTTTTAATCAAATAAATGTGTGATCTGTCAGGAAAATAAAGCAGGAATCTGTGTATTTGTGTTGATTTCTATTTGCTCCTGTTGTGTATTGGGTTCGAATCCTGGGTAATACACGAATACGCTACGCATCATAAAGCGGGGACGTTGAAAATCGATAAACATCTGCCANTATCCTTTCATGTGTCACAAGCTCACATACGCTAGTAAACGGGTTAGTCTGAAAAGGGCGGAAGAAGAAGAAAAATTTTACTTGTCGAAGGGTTAGAGGCAGTTCTTCGAGTTTGTTGTCCACGCTCAAAAACCAAATTTTTAATCAAATAAATGTGTGATCTGTCAGGAAAATAAAGCAGGAATCTGTGTATTTGTGTTGATTTCTATTTGCTCCTGTTGTGTATTGGANAAGCAGGAATCTGTGTATTTGTGTTGATTTCTATTTGCTCCTGTTGTGTATTGGATTCGAATCCTGGGTAATACACGAATACGCTACGCATCATAAAGCGGGGACGTTGAAAATCGATAAACATCTGCCACTTGTAAAAGTCGGCGTACGCCGGTCATTTTTGAGTGGATGTGTCAACACCGTGCATATACGTACATTTGAAATATGATAGACCAGTGCGTTGAGCCGAATGGCAAGGGGGGGGGGGCAGTTTATCGCGTTAGGCGCACAGGCGTGAACACGATCGATTCCCGCAGGGGTGTTGCCGGGATTACGAGAGCCAGCGTTGCCTCTCGTCGTCGCCAATATTTGTTCCGCTCTCAATCACGACTATTAGCGAGTTGGGAGAGTTGAGCCTCCCTGACCCCTCCCTGACCCAATATAGCGTATCACGCCATTATTTTCCCTTCGCGAATCACAGACGCGATGAACCATCAAGCCTGGAATACGACTCGAACCCTCGCTCATGTCGCAGAGTAGATAAATGCATAGCAGCGAAATTGCATGGCGTTTCCTTCGATGTGAGTATACCCGTTCTCTGGTTGGCTGCGTGAAGCTCTGGGAGCGTCTCACTGGTTACTTAATGTTGCAGAAGGTTCACCATTGGGTGGGCTGCTGGCTGGCGAGTTGGTCACTAGGCGCTGGCTGGCGAATGACGTTCCGATATGTTGCTAGCCAGTACCGCGATTTTACTGGCGAGTGAAGCTGGAGTTTGCAGAACAAGCGTCTTTTTCAGGTCTGTATTCGTATGTGTTCTGTGATAAGACGGTGATTGAGACTGAAATTCGTTGCATGTTTATTTCTGGCGCAGGTTGTCCAGGAGGTGTCAAATAACTAGAGACCCTACACTGTAAAATATTTTTGTACTTTTACAAAATAAATCCTTGGAAACCCAGGTGCCTAGAAATTCCTTTGTATAACTACAAACAGTGTTCTTGTAAAATCTACAATACACATATTTGTAATAAGTATTGCAATTGATAGGCTTGTGTCACAACTTATATTATTGTGAAGCGGACATAAAATTATATTTTTCTTCTTGAAACAAATGTAATGAATTAATAAAAGAGAATAGGGAAATATTATTTCAAAATATAATTCACTAGGAAAAAGTTTACGCCTTCTCAACACGAGAACTAGAACCTACGCCCTTACCACAAGACCAACATGACTTAAGAACTTTGCTGTTAATTTGTACTAAATATTCCATTAAATACGTATGAAGTAATAGTGAAGTTATGTGGTTAAGAATAAAGCATTTATTTAATTTTAATATTTCTGTGTTGATATGAAAAATTAAAAATTAATGAGTAATAGCGTCAGGTATTTTTAAAATTGTAGTCATTTTATTATGATTATATAGGTGGTTTTAAGTGGTTTACGTTATTCAAACTTGTAAGACATTTCCTTTTGCACGCAAATACCATAATTTTGCACTAACAGCTATATACGGTTTTAGATTGTTGAGTGTCCGCCATTTTGCTTGAGTTCGTGGATACGGGCCAGTATAGTACAAGCATTTCTTGAGGTCGCAAGCACGGCTCTTGTAAATTTACAAACGAGCAATTTTACAAGATAAATTTACAAACGAGCAATTTTACAAGATAAATTTCGTAGTATTACAAACATTTGTAAAATGACAAACAACTTCTCGGTAAAAATAGCCAAATTTTCTTACAGTGTGTCGTTTTGTGTTGTATGATGTCTTTTACTTACTCTAGCAGAAGTCACTTGATAATCGGGTACCGCCGCGGTCAGAATTCTTTCTACTGCTTAACCCTACCCATACGGAATAAAGCTACTAAAGTGCTAAGTGTTTACCATTGGTTCTGAATCCTGCAGGGAGTGCCGGGTGAGCGGAAGTCAAATCAAACAACTGAAACTAACATACTTTTATTGCCGTCCACCATGGTATAGAATCGTACGGCAAAATTATAGGGCCTCCCAGATAAAGCACTCAAGAACTGCAGAAGTAATTTATAAAAGGGCGAGTTTTATATGCCAGCGTGTCCCAATGTAAATCTGTGAGCTCGTAAGTTATCTAATAATAACCCGAATTTTGCATGTCCCTAGATTTATGTTTCGGCTCTACGGTACGTGGCATTGTACCTCAAACAACAAACATAAGCTATAAAATAACTATTCGCATTTTGTAATATTGTTTTACGGAAACGCTGTTTTTGAATTACCTTAGGGCTGTGTTATTTTTTGTCGTCAACTTCCCAGCAGTGATTGGTAACGTTATATCAATGCGCGTCCGTGGCACGCCGGAGGGTATATTGTGTAAGGTATAATAGCAGCTACTTCTCGACCTCCCCCAATATAACGCTCCACTACGTAACGTACATGTAAAAGCTCCTCGTAAAAACTTGCAAGGGCGTAGGAAGGGGGGTGAAAGCATTCACGGTGGATAAAATTGCATTACGGGCTATGCCTGGAACGTACTGTAGGTATATATCGATTGCGTTCCCGTTAAAAAAAAAGTTTTATTTGCACATGAGGTTTTGTAGCGACGTTCCTGGGGGTAACTCGATTGTAATTGAACGCGGTAGTGTTTTCCCCGAGACTAGTTTGGTTCACGTATCAACAAATTAATTTTATATTTTTGCTTGGCTCCCTTTTTTAACCTAGATAGTTTTTTCTTTCATCTCATTGCGTTTTATTTAGTCTCACAATCAAAAATAATTTATTTCGTGACTAGTATCCTGTATGATTTACCACTTTATTAATAGTATTATATATATATATATATATATATATATATATATATATATATATATATATATATAAAACACACCCAAAGTATTTTTAAACTGCATGTCAAAATTAAAACTACGTGTTAGGAACTAGCTTTTTAGCCAATTCGTACGTGAAAGTTGCTGGGGGTGCAGCTCGATAATGACTCATGATTCGGTAAAGCACAACAGTATAAGATGAGTTTTATTAACATTAGAATTATACAGTAGCTATTTAAATGACTATTGATCGGGAGAGCTTTAAATTGAATACCCAGATGATTATTCATTACATTTAATTCACGCAATTTTAATTAAACCTAACTGGAAAGTCATCACCTTGTTGTAGACGGAGGCTGATTCTGCGAGACGGTTGACGCCGGCCGGACACACCCACCTTCCTGGTCTGCTTCGCTGGTCGGGTTGCCCAAAGGACTAAAGACGAAAGACGCTCGTTCCGGGTGCTACGCCGGCCTATATGAAGCGCGTGGTTCTGCGGCCCCGCTCAGTGACCGGTGGAAGGGATTTCTGCAACTGTCTTCTTTCTCAAGGATCGACGACAAAATGGTGGCGTTGCAATCCCGCTCGTTTCCAGGTTTAATGTTTGAAGGTGTGATCAGGCAAGCCATTCCGCTAAGGCCTGATCACAACATACATCTCCCCCAATGTTCAGTAGCGAGATGCCCTCATCTCGCCCTAGAGTCCGTGTGGATTATGTAGATGACTGGGAGTTGCGGGGTTCATGTTGTGGCAGCAGGAATATGGATCGGGTTGAAGTCCTCTTCACTACGGTAGGAAACATTTTTGAAAGGATTTAAAATAGACGGATAATTTAGGTATAAGGAACTGCCAGATGCCTTCGTGCAGTCCTCAGGCAAGGTGGGCTGAATAAACGCTGGGCTGTGTGTTTACAGAGGCCTTGCGGGTTTTGCACTTGCATTTCCGCTGGGTGTGCAGATTGTCTTCCACGCGAGCGCGTCAGACGCCCATCAGGCGGTTCGCGAACGCGTCAGCCATTCTTGAGTTCGTGAGTCTCTAAGCTCTACTTTGCGTGACTCGTTACCACAGTAGAAAATATAAAAAAATATTTTAAAAATGAAAATAATTTAAATTTGGTAAGTTAACTGCTCTCCCCGTTACAATTATTGTGTTTTGTTTGTACAGAAACAACACTTGCTGGAAACAAATTCGTGTTACAGCACTGACAAAATAGTGATGTGTTAAGAGAATTGTTATTTACTAAAACGGTACGTGACGTCACTGGGTTAGGACACTGATGGGATGGTATCGAAAGTAGAATATTATTTAATTAATTATTGGAAAAATGCAAAAAGAAAAGAAATGTTGCAGCTGCTTTTTTTCTACGTTTCAATACTTAAGAGGGAAATGGAACGGATACGTACTTAAAACAAACAAAATGTTAACATAATAAATGTTATTTATTATACAAGAAATTTGTTTCAGTATCAGATAATAATGTCTATTGAATATGGTGAATTTTACAAATGGTTCGTTTTCTATAAAAATGAAAATCTTAAATTACAGTTATATAAAGTATTATAAATGATACGTCTCTATTTTATGATGGCAATTCTTACAATTTATTAATTTATGTACATAAAATGTTAATTGAGTAGGAACATTTAAAAAAAGAATGTATATATGTATATTTTTACAATCAGTAGAGTATTGCCCTTTTTTCCGTTATACTATATAATGCGCAAAGATTGATACCAACTGGAGGTCTTCTGTGAGTAATATTGATTTGTTAAAGTTTAAATTTCTCTTATACAATCATAAACATTTAAAGTAAATTTGGTTGTGTGTTACTGCCGCGAGGAAGTGCTGACGAGGGAATGTGTCGTCTCGGGTCAATGATATATCGTCCTGCCACATGGCAACTCATGCCGCAATACGGGCGTTATGACAGAATACTGAAATTGTCATAGTTAACTGGCATGTCTTATTCCTAAGCATGGTATGAGAAGTTTCTTAAATATATAGTATGTATACTGAGGGGAAAGTTGAATAAAATATTTATTTATTTTATCTGCCTACAGTAATAGCTAACTACATACAATATGGTGTACTGCAGGGAGTTTATTAAAAGTACCATGAGTTGAAAGTTACTGTACTGAAAATGCTTACAGGAATACGAATTACTATCACAGTAATAGTTAAATTTCAAATAACTATATCCAGCGCACACAGGTGATCTACATTTTAATTTATATTACTAGCTTGGTATAGCTGAGATAAATTGTTCACATGTGAATATACGCATCTAGGGACTTGCGGTTTACACGGAAATTCTTTGCATTTGAATACCGCTTGTTATTTAGATTCCATATAATTGCTTTAAGCGTTTAGATATTGGGTTGTAAAAGGTAAATTAATATTTAAACCTAAGGCATTTTAAAAGTAGATATTATGACATTATTTTAATTATACTGCTACTTAAAAGTTAAAAGTTTAAAGGTTAAAAGTGTACGTGGCTGAAAGTTTGCTATTATTATTACGGAAATTAGCGTGGGTGGGTGAGAAATTTCTTGAAATGGGGGTGGGTGGTAGAGAAGCTGATGCAAGGCTGCGATAGGGTAGGGAGGAACTAAGCCTCCGCCATTGTTACGAACTAGCTTTTCAGCTGGCTCGTACTTGAAAGTATTTAGGGACTTAGCTCAATAATGACTCTTGATTCGTTAGAGCACAACAGTATCTGATGAGTTTTATTACATGAGGATTATACAGTTGCTATTTAAATGACTATTTATAGGGGGAGCTTTAAATTGAATACCCAGATGATTATTTAATTACATTATGATTCACGCCATTTTAATTAAACCTAACTGGAAAGTCATCACCTTGTTGTAGACGGAGGCTGATTCTGCGAGACGGTTAACGTCGGCCGACACACCCATCTTCCTGGTCTGCTCCGCTGGTCGGGTTTCCCAAAGGACTAAAGACGAAAGACGCTCGTTCCCGGTGTTACGCCGGCCTATATCAAGCGCGTGGTTCTGTGACCCCACTCAGTGACCGGTGGAGGGGATTTCTGCAACTGTCTTCTTTCTCAAGGATCGACGACCAAATGGTGGCGTTGCAATCCCGCTCGTTTCCAGGTTTAATGTTTGAAGGTGTGATCAGGCAAGCCGTTCAGTTAAGGCCTGATCACACTATAACACTTGGCGTATATGGGTGAATGCTGGGTGTCCCAGTGTTCAGCTACCACTTTGACTCGCGTAGTATTCATGTGTCCCTTGGGTGGGGACGGCGTGACATTGCCAGTCCTGTCCGGAGAGTGACGCCATTGTCAGTAAGCATCGTGCGGTTGTCGCTTGCACCCCGCGCGTTCGTAGTGGAGGAATCGTATTTCAAACATAACGATTCTGTTGTCATCACATAGCGATTGTTGAGGCAACTTTTCAATTATTGGAAATCACTGGAGGGAACCTGAACGTCATACCATCACGAACTGAGTGAGTAAGTTTCGTGCTACAGCGTCTGTTGTAGACAAGAACCCGGGTGGTAGTGTGAGATCTGTGCAGACACAGGAGAACATCGACCGCGTAATGGCTGATGTTATCCGAAGCGCAAAACTTTTAGTGCGTAAGGAGGCAGCGGCATTTAATCTGTCAAAGAGTTCAGTGTGTCGCATTTTGAATGCAGATCTAAGTTATCTTCCTTACAAACTGTAACTGGTGCAGGAGCTTTACGGCGGTGATGTGTAAAGGAGAGCCTCCTGTGAGCGATTTCTTGCTCACGAGCATGAGGATCCGAATATTCTTAGTATACTGATAATCTCAGATGAGACTCACTTTGANGTGAGCGATTTCTTGCTCACGAGCATGAGGATCCGAATATTCTTAGTATACTGATAATCTCAGATGAGACTCACTTTTTTACAATCGGGCAGCAGAACATGCGCTATTGGAGCGACAAAAATCCTAGCCAGCTGCATGAGTAACCTCTTCACAGTCGCAGAGTTATAGTATAGTGGGGAATTTCAACCTTATGAGTTATTGATCCTAATTTTTTTGAGGACAACAATGGTGTTTTACTAACTGTGGCATCGCAACGATGCGTGCAGATGCTGACTGAGTTCGTGTTGACAGCATTACGCGACCTCAACGTCGACCTCGCGACCGTTTATTTCCAACAAGACGGAGCCACAGCGCACACCGCTCGCCTGCCAATGAACACCTTACGAACAATGTTCCAAAATCGAATAATTTCACGCTTATGAGACAATCCTTGGCCTGCCGGCTCACCCAATTTGTCGGCTTGTAAATTTTTCGTGTGGGGATTCCTCAAAAGTTGAGTGTTTCAAACACGCCCGCCAGATCTTAACACACTCTAACAGAGGGTTTCCGAAGAAATTAACGCTATACTGGCAGCAACATTGTTGCGAGTTTTGGAAAACGTGATGCACCGAGTGCGCTAATGTTTGAATCTGGACGGACGTCATCTCACTCGAGTAATATTCAATAAATAGTTATGTTGTCTGTGTTGTCACTAATGCCAGACATGTAAAAGTTCTGTTTTGTGTGTCACAAATGGCAGACATGAATATTTCTGTTTTATCTATTGTCGATAAACATTTTCTAAGGTTGAACTTACCGCGTGGGTTTTTCACAATGGTAGGTTAACGCTGTAACATCTTGTATAATCAATAAATCCTAGTAGCAAAATGATCGGAAAATTTATCTATTATTTTTAAATTGAAATTGAAGTCCTCGAAATAGCGCTGGGAGTCCGTAACTTCGCATACCTGCTTGTAGGACAAGTTGCATATCACGAAGGCAAACTGAATCGGCGCGCCATGCGGAGAGCGCCTGCGCATAGGACGTCATAAACTCGAGGTACGTGGGCGCCACTAGTGGTTGCTTGTGCACGTGTGTCAAACTACATGAACAATGGGAGTTTAGTAACTTAGTAGTAAAGACTGTCAGCTGATTACATTTTATTTCAAACAACACACAAATAGCAGTTTTGCAATGTAGGGTCTGTAAGTACTGTCATTGTGGCCTTTGTACAGGTAGTTGCCTCATGTTTCGCCAGTTCCGTTCGCCCTCGTGATATGCAACTTGTTGTGCACGTTGGTACGTAATGTTGCGAACTCCCGGTGCTGTTTTTCGAACTTCAAATTCAATTTTAAAATTTCTAGAGGAATTTCCGAACATTTTGGTAATAGGATTTCTTGTTTATATTAGCCAATATTTGCCGTGGTTTGAATTTTGACGTGTAGTTTAGAAACACCTGGTGTGTATGTGAGTATATATATAAATATATATAATATATATTATATATGTGAGTATATGCATATATCCTTACGTGGATACGAATATAACACCACAAAACGGATTTCCTTTACATATGAATTTAGAATTACGCACGTAATAAAAAAAATAAAACGAGACTCTGGATATTTGTAAAATAATTCATTACCTGCGCTATATACAAATGCTTGAGTTCAATTATTTTTTTATGTAAAGAGGGAGACCTCAAAATTTGGCGTTGTTAGGTGGAACCATGCTAAAATTGACGGTTCTTTACATACAAAAGCAGATCTTGTTTACTCATTAACCGCTGTCACAGAACCCAGGACTCTATTCGACTCGGCCAAACGGAATGAAGCCACCTAAATACTGTGTGTTTAGTATTGTTGCAGAGTCCTAAAGAGTGTGCATAAGTCTAGCATATGCTGTAATGACATTGGTAAGTCCGAGGACAATGGTTGGTGGCTGAGGTGCCGAGGTGCCATCACCATCATGGATTGCACCATCTTGGATGACGTCACAGCAGTCATATTGAACCCGCCATCTTCTTTCCGGGCACCATCTGGTTTCCGGCTACCATCTTGTTTCCGGCCGCCATCTTATTTCCCAAATACTTACATTCGCATCTGTTCCATGCGCTCCACGTGCTGTAGTGTTCTCGTCGTCCACTAGAGTGCACCTCCGAGCCCTGTAATGTTGTTTATTGCTGCTAGTGTGTGCCACTCTCTTACTCACCTTCGTTCAACCCCGCATCTTGTTTCCACGTGTCCTTCGTTTAACTTTCGCCTGCTAGGGGGCGCTGGTAACGCTCTTGCTCGGCCACCATGTTGGTTCTAAAGTTGGCCGCTAGGGGGGCTGCTTTTTTCGATTTAATTTTCGCAGAGCTCAAAATATTGTCGGGATGAGAGTAAGTTCGAACTGCCGAACCTTGAGTTGTCATGCAGACACCTTAGACCACTCGGCTATCGCGACATATCCTGGAACAAGGGTTTAAAATGAGCATATGTAATATCATGTGTATGGGAGCAAAATTATATTAAAAATAATCTAAGTTTTCGTTGTCATGATTATTCCAGAATAAGAATGTGTAGTATTAATATATTTAGTCTTTTTTTAAATAATTTTTCTTATTAAAAATTATTAAAATATATAATTAAAAAAATATTTTTTATTTAATTTTTATTTTGTTTTTTATATATGTATTTATTTTTTTTCATTAAGAGACATTTCTTTTTCTTGTGCCAGTCATTCTCATACTGCTCCGTCCCTAGCCTCCGGCTGGGGACGAAGCAGTACAGTCAACTCTTACGGTACTACGGAGATATAAAACATATATTTTAAATCTCCATGGTGCTGCAAGAATGAGTTGTACGGGCGAGTTACAAAGCCAAAAATTATACACTCTTGGTCAAAAAAAATTGTTAGAAGAAACAACAAGGATAAAGAAAACACCCGATTGTATGTTAACGAGAGAATTGTAGATAAAAAGGGAGAAAAGAAAATAAGTATATAGATAGGGTAAGCAAGATCAATATCCACCTGTAGTGGTTACAATGGGCCAAGACGTCGTAACTAAAGAAGATTTCAGCCCCACAACCCTGGTAAAGAACAAAGGGCTGGAACCTTTAGGAATTTGCTTTAAACCCTAGTCGGACACCCAAACATAAGTCGCAGCCCCAAATTCCTATGCAGGAATGCACAAGAGAAATTGCCGAAGTGATATACTTGTTGCAAAAAATATATAGTCAAAATTTCTGGTGCTGACACAATCTCTCTCATTATGACATCTGTAGCATTACGTCAGGACCCATACGTGCGTGCGTGCTGTAAAAAACAGTTATCATTTTCAACAAAAGTGCATAATTATTTCAGCGGAGGGTAGATTGTAAGGAGTGAAATCACTTCAGATTTAACACTTCCATCCATGCCCCCAAGGAAAAAGCAAAAGAAACTTTTATAGCTGGTGGATTTGGGGGAGGTGAAACCGCTTCTGATTTGACACCTCC
>NQII01005214.1:0-105749 GCA_002778355.1 Clitarchus hookeri | reverse complement strand
GGCCCTCTAGGCGAACGGTGTTCTAACATGTTTATGATCAGTGACGCCATTTTGCTGAAGTGTGCGGGCTGGAGTTTGTGGTATAAGCCACTGTTCCACCTGTATGCACTAAGTTATGGACTTTTCACTGTAAACTGGGTACTTTTGAAAGCTCTACTTAAGATCTACTTGTATGCGCATTGTGTATTCTTCCACCATGTGTAAAATTTACATTGCCATGTGCCTGATCACTTTATTCATGTGTCGGTCAAATGACACTGTGAAATTGTTAGTAATTTGAAGTATGACAAAAGTATTCATTCTTACACTTATATGCATTACAGAACAGAAAATAAATAATTTTGATATTCGCAAATGTACACTTTTCATTCAAAACGTTTATAAAGGGAACTACTTTGTCTCCGTGTCTCCGTCATTACAACTTAACTGGGCACATGCCATTCAATATGATCGTTAAAATATATGTATGCTGGTAGGAACAGTGATATTTGTCATTCGTTGATTTCAAAACTGCTTAAATAATCATGAACATACTAAAGTTTGTGGAGTAGCATTCGAAGTACTGAACAGTATTATTCAGATTCACGGAAACCTTTAAATGCACAGCACCTCAGCCAGACACTTAGACACGTGTCATAAAGGAAATTACCGCAGAGTAGAGCTTAAGAGATTCGGAAAATCCATTTGCATATTCCACACTCTTGTGCTCATATAATGTGATACAAGTGTGCTACGCTATTAAAACTAAGTGAGGAATATTTCATGCAATTAGATTCCGAGAATTGTCCAACTAACCACGTTTAAAGAACATTTTCTCTGGAAATTTCAGAACGTCTAAGTTAACGCGGCAACTAGAGGGGAAGTTAAATTTTACTTCTACAAAATGCTAACTGCCATATAACCTTGTAAACGGCAACTAGTCACTTGGAATGAAAACGTAAAATAAATAGCTATAATCGTAATAGAGCTTACTTCTTTATTTTCGAGGTCAATCTTTACTGAGTGAAGATGCACCCGTTTTTACCCGTAATCGGGATAGGAAAGCGTTTGGGAAGAACAACGAACAATTTTAAGTTTTAGAAATTGTGAAATATATTTTATTTAGAATGTAGTCTGAGAGGCTGAGTGGCATTAACTGACATACTTCAGAGGGCATTCTAAGCAACCTAAACTAGTCATATCACAAAAAAGTTACATTGTAATTAATACATAAGTATGGTCACCAGATTTTCTGCAAACGGTATATTTCAATACCCTATGGTCAAACCAGAAGTTTTATTTTACTTATTGGTGGCGTGTCTTGTGAGATGACAGTTTTCTACTTGACCGGCCAATCATAATAAAGTTACTGCGATGCTGTATGTATGTTATTCGCTGGCAGACACCTAATACGCGTAAAATATAAATCACCTAATGACAAAATTGTACCTAAGCGTAAGTGATACGAAATACAACTCGTCGTGAAATTCTTCCGGAAAAACGGGGGTCCCTACTTTTACATAAAGATCATATAATTTGGCGTTATAATTCAGAACCAAAGAAGACTGCGAACAAGTCACATGTAACAGAGTACTTAAGAATGCAGAGATGAAATGGTAGTGTGTACTACGAACTCACACCTTAGCGAAATGTACTCACCGGCTAACAATATGGCGGAACATCTTTCACCAATCAGCTCTTGCAGACTAACATGCCAGGAGGCAGCCTGACGTAGGGACTGGAAGATTTCGTGAATTCATTTCAAGGCAAGCTAGACTGCAAACACATGTGCATTTATCTCATGGTTGCACATGGGCAGCAGCCAATGAACAGAAAACTGAGGCTAGAAAATACACAGGACAGTGGAGTCTAGCCTGCAACGGGTAATTTTCCTGTCCATACCAATAAGGAATATGGCATAACGTGCAATAGCCAATCAGAACCAAGGTCCCTTCCCACAGTTTCGCCCAAACAATAAGCGACCGAGTTCACTTTCATTAAAAGAAACGTCACGTTATTTTGCTTCTGTATATTTAGCTATATTGTGTCGAGGTTGTGTCGTATAAAATGATATCTAATAAAAAATAAAGTCGAATGTGCAAATGCTTGAAGTCTAGTTTGTCTTCAAAAGAATTCGCAAAATTTCTGAATCCCAATATTTCAACCACCAGTGTTCTGTAGATTTCATATTACAACTCACGAAGACAATATTCAGAAAATTACCATTAGCTTTAGTATATAATCTTATTATTAAATTAATTTTTTAAAATCTTTATTTTATAAAACTTACGAAAGCTCTCCTAATAATGAATTAAACGTTTTGAGACGTATTACGT
Source organism: Clitarchus hookeri (assembly GCA_002778355.1). Lineage (NCBI taxonomy): Eukaryota > Metazoa > Arthropoda > Insecta > Phasmatodea > Phasmatidae > Clitarchus > Clitarchus hookeri. The sequence goes on along the minus strand of NQII01005214.1, from coordinate 103,434 downwards.
TTTCTATCTCATCTTGTGTAATGAAACCAATCACTTTTCAAAGAAATTCTTGACATGTGTATGAAAGATAAGTTACTTATACTTTCATCATCGGTCTTGCGTGATTGAATTGTTTGGAAATTATTTTTTATTTAGTTGTGTAGATCTTTCTGCCATGCTTTAAATCACGAATCGGTAAAGGCAATAAAGAAGTATTTAATAATACAGAAAGTAATTCAGCGTGGTTTAGATGAGGTTTCTCCGAGCTGGCTGCATCGAGATAAGTCACTGTCCTAAGCCCAGTGTAATTAATCTTGTCCGAGGTGACGCAAACTCTATATAGGAACATGCTTTCGGACCATAGTCATTAACCAATATCGATTTCAATTTCGATTAGCTCTTGAGTGTCAAAAAATCTGTATTGCAATCTATGTGAATGATTGGCAAAGATTTTCAAAAATAAATAAAATAACCTAAAATATTTTATCAAATTTTACTCTACCTCACCAAGAATTATTTATTGTATTTTTTCCTAACTACACTGTGTTGGGTCTTCTTAAATATACCTTATCATGTAATAATTTCTTGTTGCCATGCTTAACAAGTTTTTACTGTCACCATTATATCGAAATACTTTATCATACCGGTCAAGCAAATGGAGAGTTTGCACATCACCAAAATGTTTTACCTGTTCATTGGTTCTCATAACAAAAAATGTTTACAAGGAAACCGATAATGTGAATGTGTGTAAAATATGTATTATGTGTGTGTATCTTAAATAATATTGTAGATGCGAAAGTGTCTTTGTTTGTTTCTTCTTCTTTCACGTCACGACAGAGAAACGGATCAATGCGATTTCTTGCACAGAAATAGTTGGAGAGATGAAAGGTGATATTGGCTACCTTTTTATAGCGAGAAAATACCTCAAAAAATTTACAAACGATAATAGTGAATCGTCGGGAAAAAGTTTGCCGCCAGCGCGCTCTCTTGCAATACCCTGTCTAAACCGTTAAAGATGGAACAATATCATGTAGTAAAGAATTGTGTAGAATAATAAGACCTAAAAAAAAACTCCGTGGTATCATATATCTATCTATAACAGAGAAATACTAATAAGTGTTTTTAACATTTAATTCGCCGAGTATAAAAGATTAGCACATGGTAAAATTCAACTTCATTTTTAAAAAAATTAAACAATAATTCTGTAATCCACGCGAGAGGAGCCGCAGGCGCAGCTAGTGTGTGTGTGAGTATATATATATATATATATATATATATATATATATATATATATATATATACGGTTATTCAGCTAAGATCTTAATCCCAAATGTCTTCCAAGAGGGTAAATGTATCTAAATGTTTATTTCAATTTAGTGAATGGCACTACGGGACTCATAAGACAGTCTGTGTCTGTTCCGAGATGTAATTAAATACTGATTTAACGATACCAATATTGTGTTTTTTTTTAAATGGGAATATGCTTATTTCATCCAATAGCATAACTTGTTATTAAGTGGTGAGTTCAGTGACGTGATTATTTTGAAAGTCCGACGAGCTATGACTGAGATATAAGGGGCTGTACCTAGGTGTACACATTTGAGTGTAGCCGAGGCAGGGTAGGTTGCATCTTCCGCTGGGTTGTCTAACGGAGAGTTCCTGCACGTACCTCACTGCAAACATTGAGCGGGAAAATTGAAGGTATAAACGTGCTCCGCACATTGCAAAATACGATGTATTGCAAGGTTTCGACGCTTTTGTTACATTGGTGTGAACTGTGTAACAGACCCAATTGCTCGGTGAATTAATTGTATTGAAGCCATGAACCAGAAATTAATCACACCTTTTATTTGTCTGTAACATCAACACCACCACCATCAAACAATCTCTCGCACGCGTTCGACACCTTTGTTGCAGTATCACTAGCATGTGCGTCACCTGTCTAGGAACACTCCGCTGGACATCCCAGCGGATGATGCAACCTACACCCCCCTCCCCCACAGCTACAGTCAAATGCATACAACTATTAACACACCCTTACATCTAGAGACCCAGAAATTTCGCGTATTCATCTGAGGACAAGGTAAACGGCATTCACGTGTGCATATGTGTAAGTGCTTCCCTTGGCCCATAGTTTGTTAGACACGCCCCGAATGAACTTTCAACCAATAACGAACCTGCAAGGAAAATAAGAACCTAATCCCGTGCTACCTGGTCTGGGGTTAAACTGGAGCAACAGCCAATTAACAACTAACTGATGCTCGAATGCACGAAGGATTGTGGAGTCTAGCTTGTTTCCGAATGTAGCCGCGAAATTTCTGGGTCTGTTACTTATATCTCAAAAGGGCTCGTTGGGTTTTCATAATAATCACGTTACTGAACTAGTCGCTTAATAAAAAGTTACGCTATTAGGAGAAATGGGTATATTCCCATTTAAAAAAATCAACGTTGATATGGATAACTCAGTAGTTAGTTAAACCTCTGAACAGACGTAAGACATAGACGGTGCCTTGTGGGTCCCGTAGTGCAATTTACGAATTCCTAATTTAAATTTCGATACCTTCTTTGGTTTGGAAGATATTTTGGGTGGACATCTTAGCTGAATTAATCCTGTAAATGGGAAACGAGATCATATTTTGGCCAAACAGTATTTTAAGTTGGATACTGAAGTGCATCCCTGCAAAATTTGTTCCAGATCCATCAAACTGTGTAGAATTTAGATACATGGCATGATAACTATTTCTGAATTGGTATAAACAACCCACCTAATTTCTCTCCCTTTTTTGATATTAACTCTAAATAAAATAAAGGTTTTATATAAAATTTAAATAAAGTTTTACTTCAACCAAAAATAAGATACTTTTACGTTAATAGAAGTATGAAACGCTCATCATATGTGACATGTTTAATAAACAACAGAGCACGTAATACATGGAATAATTTTTCACAGGTTTGATTCAAAAAGTGTGAAGATACTGTGAATAGGCTGTAGCTATTGTTAATTGTTACTATTGTGTAAATAAATGACAAGAAGTTTCTGATATAAATAATAAGCCTACTTTCTTCAACACAGGTGGAAATAATTTGTAAATAGGTTCTTAAAATCTGAGTTGGTAGGTAGGACTTAACTTCTCTTTGAAAGCAATAGCATTATAAATGAACCAGAAACGTATGCAACATTAGTGAGACAAATACAAATACACATGGGCCTTACCCGGGACTTCAAACCAGAAAACTTCGTACAATAAGCTAGTTTGTAATGCACTGCATTATGGAGGTCGGATTGAAACATCAACTTCGGGTTTAATCAGTCCAATGTTTCGAATTATAGGGTTAACTAAAATAAAATGTTTAGAGGACCGCCATTATGAAAATAAGTGACTGGGCCATTTAAAACTTGTAATTTTACATGCCCTACCGTAGTGCTTCTTATGTGAAGAATTTGTTGGAACTCGGTTGTTTGGTCTCTGAGATATGCCATAAAGAACTTAATTTTCTTATTTTGTGTCATCGTACAAAATTGACTGAACAAGTTCGTGTATATGATGCTTCTAATGTATAACACCGGCATACAAAATTTGGTAGAATTTGGTTAAATTGTTTAATATGTGTGGCAAACATGCCTAAATTAGTTATGACGCTACCATTTTGAACACTGTTGTCAGACCCATTAAAATCATGGAAGTATACATGGACATCTGTAGTATTTATGGTGTGCACAATTTGGTATGAATTAGTTGAAATTTTCCAGTGTAACATTTGGTGGGAATCGGTTGGTTTGTCCTCGAGATATGGAATAAAACCTCCAAAATTTTCATACGGGGATCTTCATAAATGGAGGACAAAAAATAATATAGTAGCATATTCGATGATTGTATACTGCCAATATACAAGGTTAAGTTAAAAATATATTAGGCCTACACACCTTCATGTATATTGCACAAAACACATAGCCACCATTTTGAAAAGTAGTACCTCACCTACTTAGAACCTATCAGTTAATACCACCTGCTGCAGTACTATTTGTTTGCCAAATGTGTAGGAATCTGTCAATGGCTTTCCGAGATATGACATAGAAACTTAATTTATTCGCATGTCACTATCTTACAAAATGGATGACAAAAGATACTCTGTGTAGATACAGTTGATATTTTGTTATACCTGCTGCCAGCATACAAAGTTAATTTTGAATTGATTACATGGTTCCGAAGATATATGATTCTAAGCTAAAAAAAATTTATATGGCCGCCATTTTGAAAACAAGTGTTTTACATTCTTAAAATATTAAATTTAACATCATCTGCTGCAATACTACTTGATTGCAAAGTTTGATAGGAGTCGGTTAATTGTTTCCCTAGATTTGAAATAAAAACTTAATTATTCGGAGTGATATATTACAAAATGGTGGAACAAATATGCTGCATGTAGATACAGTTGATGGATGTAATATCTACTGCTAAAATACAAAGTTATTGGTTACATAATTTCGCCGATAGATAATTCTAAACTTAAATGAATGTATAGCCGCCATTTTTGGAATAAGTGTCTGGCATGCTTAAAAAATATCGCATAACATTATCTGCATCAGTACTACTTGTTTGCCAAATTTGGTAGGAATCGGTCATTATTGTAACCGTAATATGATGTAATAACTTTATTTATTCGCGTGGCACTTACTTCCAAATTCGCCAATAAAATTGGTTATGTGTTTTTATATATGATGCTTCTAACAGATACTTCCAGTATACAGAATTTGGTCGAAATTGTTTTAATAGTATAGCAGATATGGAAGTCAAAAAACCTAAACAGTGGGTATGACCGCCATTTTGAAAGTAAAAACATAATCAAATTCAATTACTTACCTTTACTTGGCATATCATAGTATTTCTTACCTGCCAAATTGGGTGATAATTGGTTAAATAGTTTTTCGAGATTTAATGAAAAATATTTATTTCTTCATTTGGTGCTTTTTTTTCCAAAATGGCCGAGCAACAACATCAATCTAAAAATGTAATGCTTACGATGCTTACGATGCTCTACCAGCATATAAAATTTGCTTTTAATAGGTTGAATGGTTCTCGAGATAGGACATATAACCCCAAATTTTAAAATGGGCGTTGTTTTGAAAGTAAGTGCCCGACGTGGTCGAAAAATATAAAAGTCAGGTGTCTTTACTAAGTACTATATGTGTACCGAGTTGAGTGAAATTCGGTGCATGTGTTGAAAAATTGAAAAAGGGGGTGGGGAACACAAACAAGCACAGACAACACACATCCACACAAACACCCATATACATACACACAGAGAAACACACAGGAAAGTGAACTCAAAAGCCTTTCTTTCCTTCGGAAAGTAGGCTAAAAAAAGCATTAATGAACTAAATGATGTGTCCACTAACGAAAACGTCACACATTTAAGGGGCCCGTCTGCCAGCATCGTTATTCTCCTTTCTTGTCCGAGAAACGTGGGAGCTATAAGGGTTACACTGGCACGGGCTACAAAAACGCCGTCGCCACTAAGAGCAGGGCTCATAATTAGCGTGCATTGTTGTAATTCTGTGTGTACCTATGGGACTTGGAATTAAGCAACCCAACTACTGATCGCATAGGCCTACTGCAGACTTCTCCAAGGCGTGTCTATGAACGTAGGTCTAATAACTTATGTGGAAATAACATATACGCCTGTGACACCTAGAATGTTGCCTGATTATAGGGACCGCGGTGGTGTAGCGGCTAGGGCATGCGCCTCCCGCCAAGGCGAGCCGGGTTCAATACCCGGCCGGGTCACTCCCGGATTTTCTCAAGTGGGAATCTTTCTGGGCGATTCCACTTGTCGGCGGGTTTTCTCGGGGATTTCCCGTTTCCCCGCCCTTGCATTCCAGCACTGCTCTATTCTCACCTCATTTCGCCCTCATCGGCTCTAAAGACCTCGTTGTTAAGAGCTGCCCAAATCGCTCCACTCGTCTCAACTCTGAGATTGAACGCTTTAGTAGCCGAACCTCTGCTCTCCGCTGTTTGGTTACGTGATTTCGAGACAGCCCTGCGCTCTGTGGGGAAATTTAGAGCACGAGCGCTGGTATTTGTGAATCATTCCACCCCACATCAAACCTATGGGTTTCGTCCCTCTCTCCACCGACCGCGCCACCACATTTCAGAGCAACAAACACGAAGGGACACCCTGCGGCGTCCAGTCCCAGGGAGTAGGAGTATGAATATTCCAGGAGGGAGTGGCAGGCAACTCTCACGTGTGTTGCGCAAAGTCGATTGAAGGAGGTAGGGTGGAGAGAGGGGGCAGTGTTAACGCAGGTAGTGCTCCGCGCCTGCCCTCTCGCACACTCTGCATAATGCATCCCCGGCAAACGTCTCTGTAGTCGGGGCTGCACCGTCCCGGTGCGTGCATTAGCGCCCCACCTCCCCGCCGAGTAAACACACGCATGCAAATTAATCCCCGCGCTCCCGGTCCTGCTACGTGTGTGAGTTGGCACGTGTGAACGGGCATTCCCGTCTGCTTCATTGCTGCACGACTTCTCCCACGATCGTCGGTCGAGAGCCTACCATTCCTGGTTGCAAACTGTCACCAAACTGGACTCTGAGATCATCTACACACTCGAACAGGTTTAACTTGTTCATTGGATGACGTCACAGACAGAACTCATTCACCATTCCCTTGTTCCACACGGGCAGGTGGAATGAAGCTGTCAGATACTTGAATATCTGCTATTGTTGGAGGTTCGTAAATTTCACATATTCAATCGGTGACAGGTTAGACCTCAAGCGCAACCTGTTTTTCGCAAAAATATCCCATGACTACTTGTACTACAACCTATTTCGTGGTTGGAAAATTTCACCTGTCGCTTGTCTTGGATGTCTGCCAGCAGATCACCGACGTCCAGCTTCGCTATAATTTAATTCTGATTGGCGCAGTCGAGTATAAAACGTATTCTCGCACAGAGATGCGGCCAATAGCCAAACGAAATTTGCAAGTGTGCACGCACGAAATTGAAGTATAACCTGCCCATAGATATTATCGCTAGAAAACGTAGGCTAGGGCCCGTGACTTTTCGCGTAAAAATCGGAACACACAGAAGACTTCAATACTATATACACACCTCAGCTGTTGTTATACCTCCATTGGCTGCTGGTGCTGGGTCCGTCTTTGACCAAGCCACTCATGACTAAGTAACTCCGACACTGAACCTTCGTGATTCGTGCGCAAACGGTTAACACGGATGAGAACATTTTATAGCCAATCAAAGAAGCTGGACGACCCTACAGTGCTTTGGACTGTATCTTGTCTCGAAATCTTTTCGCGAAATATCACTGCCCCTACATATGGCCCTAATGATTGGAGCACAGTTGTTTTTAGACGTCCGGGACTAATTCTTAGCCGTGCCACGTGCAACCAAGTCGAATAAAATGAATAACTTCTCACCATGGTATCAGCCAATGAGTAAACACTTGTGGCCAGAGCATATAAAGTACTGAGAAGTCTCGGCTGCTTGCAAATGGATTTCCGAAATCCACGTATCTCTAATTACTTGTAAGGACAGAAAAATTTGCGCGAATTTATTTTAGGACCAAGTATGATTCAATCACGTGTAGAGATATCAGGTAAGTTTGCAATTGGCTCTCGGTTTATTAGCCACGCCCTGGAGATTGTGAGCCAATAACAGACCTGGCAGGGAACAACGACCGAATTCTGTCCCACCTAGTCTGGGGTAAGACTGGCTACAAACAGCCGATGTACAGATAACTGAGGTTCCACTGTACACAGGACAGTAGAGTCTAGCCTGCAGGTCGTTGCATTAGCGAACATTTCTGTGTCTAACTATAGGTTGTGAGTCCTGCAGGGCGTGTCGTATGAGTGGAGACGCAGTTGCATACGTCAGACTGACATATAATTGTATGTCGTCTACCTTGGTAAAGGCTGTTCACGGTAAACTGCTTAAGTGAGTGGAGAGATTTGGGTGGCTCTTAACATTGAGGCCTTGAAATCCGATGAGGGTGAAATAAGGTGATAATGGAGCAGCGCTGGAATGCAATGGTGGGGAAACGGGAAATTCCCGAGAAAACCCGTCGAGAAAGCCCGCTGACCAGCGGCATCGTACGGCACGATTCCCACATGCGAATATCCGAGAGTGACCTGGCCGGGAATTGAATCTGGTTCGCCTTGATGGGAGGCGAGCAAACTAACCGCTCAGCCACCACGATCTCCCTGCTTAATATCTCCTCGTAAGCGCATTGTGTATCCTTCAACTATACGCAATTAGCATTGCTATCTGCCTGATCACTTTATTCATGCTTCGGTCGGTTGAAAATGTGAAATTATTATTAAATAAATTGTATTACAAATTTGCATATTCTTACACTTACATATAAAAGACAAATAAAAATAAATTATTTCATTTTTTACAAATATTTACATAAAACTTTTAATTTAACGTTAAGACGTAGGACTACTTTCTCTCCGTCGTTACTTACTTAACTGGGCGCGTGACAGTCAGTTTAGCCGTTAAAATCTATGCAGGTAGGGACAGTGAAATTTTTCAACGGTTGATTTTAAAAGTGCTCAGATAATCGTGAACAGCTATCTGATGCTAAATTACAACGTAAAATGACTGTGTCGCTACTCGTCAGTCAGTGGTGCCAAACATGCAAGTATAGTCTATTCGCGGTTTCTTCGCTCTTCTTGAATCAAATCTTTGAAAAATCACCATATGTACGACATGTTTGGTTGTTTCCTAAATACCTCACGTATTACAAGCGTTTTATTTACGTATTAACATAAAAGTACCTTATTTTTAGTTAAATTAAACTTATATTCTATCTACAAATTATAATATTTCATTTCTAAATGATATGACGAAGAACATAAAGAAAATATGTGTGTTTGTAGCTCCTAGTAAGAAATAGTTCTTATGCAAACTAATATTACAGTGTACCGAGCGCGCACGAATCCGGCGCGTTTTCACTTTGGTGTAATTTTCTAGACTTGGTTACCCTTTAATTGTATGAGACGGAGGAATTTCCTGGAAGTAAAACTTTAGCAGGGCTTCAGAAAAGTTGTAAGTTACCGTGAACAGCTTATAGCAAGAAATAGCAATAAAGTCTGCAGGCTTTTCGTGACCGTTGTCCACAGGCTCTTTCATTCTGAGTTTTAGCCGTGTCTATGTCTATGTTACTCTTTAGAGAGAAAACTTGGTAGAGTGCGCATGCTGGCTGGGGTGGTGTGTGGCTGAATACTAAACTTCAAGATGCTGTATGCTCGTTTGATGTGTGTTATTGGCCCACAGATTGTTAGGCACGTCTCAAGGACGTCTTCAGGCAACAGTGATTGCTGAATGGTTGATCAACCAATTTACAGTGAAGTGGTTCACAGGTTAATGACGCTGTATGGTTCGCAGTGTCTAATGAAATCACGATGTGCGCCTAGATAGGTATAGGGCATTGAAGTCTATCATGCTATAAAATAATATCACGAAATTTTCAGGCCTCTACCTATTCGCCTTTGTAATGATTTCGTTGGGTCATCCAGTAGATATATTTGATTATTTAATTGGCATATTGAGAAAATATACGAAAAGCATTTTTTACGATCTATACATATTACAGTAATAATTCGCGTATTAAGAGAATTGCGCTTTTCTATATCTGCATGGTGAAAAAATGTTTGTGTAAAAAACCCTTTGCAAAATAGTTTTCCAGTCACCACATAATGATGTATAGTGCCACAAAAGTTAAATTTTGACCAATAAATTATTTTACGTTTAACACAAAATAGTTTGCAATGGTGAAGACAAACAAAAACATATTGTGTCTGTCACAAAATGTTTTTTTTTGTGTATGCATGGAAACTAGTTATTACGTTAAGCAGTCTACATAGCTGCTTTTGCGGTAATGTTTATCTGCACTTGTGTGTGGGTATGGCAGGATAGACGAAGGGCTGGAATAAGAGACTGGGCGAGGGTTTTTATGAAAGTGTTCGTTGAGCCGCGAAGCAGCTAAAGCGCATCATATAGCGAGCACGTTTCCGATCGCAGGGCTGCGGAGGAGTTATTCCAGCACATGTGGTGCTAACTGGGCCATCAAAATCCTCGCGGGCCTCTCGCTGTAGTTTTACCTCGGCGCTACGGCCCGAGGAACGGCGCTGTTGCGAGTCCACAATCGATGTCCTGTAAACTCGCGTTCCACAGAGAGTGTACTCTCTCTCTCTCTCTCTATCTCTATCTCATCTCCACCCTTTTTGGAGAGGGCTCGTCAGTGTTGTGTGCCTACGTCACAGAATAGAAAAGTATTGATCCTACGGAAGCGAAACAGCGTGGTGCTGCCGTAAACTAAATATGAGGTAAACCGATCTCGCTGGCTGCGTGCAACCAGTCTCCGTGTACCAACTTTGAACTTCTTTGAACGCCAACATATCTAACAAAAGTGGCATGTATTGGAGTACAGGTTAGAACACCAATTAGTGAACAAGTGCTTCGAAATGTTTGTATACTTCCTCTCACCAATTTGTAATGCATTTTGATTAAGTTCAAATTGTTAAAAGTATTTAATTCATTTAAAAGTGCTTGTCTTTTTAAAATTGAAATATTAACAAACGCGTTCATCACTGTTGGCCATGTGACTTTGACAGTTGTGTTCTTTGGGGTATGTCAATGTTGGGTACATGCGCAGAAGAAAAAATAATTAGTCTACCTCTTCTACAGTCTACGGTTTGTTCTTAATATTATAAACAGAATATGTTTATGTGACTACGAAATACTGTCTAAAGACGGGAATATGTGTCCCATCACTTGGACACTTCTTCGATTGGAGCGTGAACTGTCTCTCTCTGTCTCTCCTGGAGACAGTTCATCAGTGTTGTGTGTGGGTGTGTGTGTGTCCACGTAAGTGTTTACAATCTTTGGTCCGTGGCTAGGTCCTATGTGGTCTCCAAAACTTTTTAGATGTGCTTTGATTTCCGATTTCTATAACAGCATTTGCTCCTATCTGTTTAATACTGTGTTCTGAAAATTGTCCTGATTTAATGTGTTCTAACCCATTTTGTCAAGCATTAATTTGTGAGCCGAAGTGTTGCAGTTGTGTAATATTCTTGATATGCACTGTTATTGTATCTAGTGTATATTTGCAACCAGTGAACAACACTCTTAGTGGTCAAAGACGTTGCCGTTAGCCAATCATAAATGTAACCTGTGATCACGTTCACATATCATATTACTAGGGGCAGTGATATTTGGCGAAAATATTTCGATACAAGATACAGTCCAAAGCACTGTAGGGTCGTCCAGCTTCTTTTATTGGCTAAAAAATGTTCTGGCCCGTGTTAACCGTTTGCGCACGAATCACGAAGGTTCATTGTCGGAGTTACTTAGTCATGAGCGGCTTGGTCAAAGACGGACACGGCACCAGCAGCCAATGGAGGTATAACAACAGCTGAGGTGTGTGTGTTGTATTGAAGTCTACTGTGTGCTCCCATATTCACGCGAAAAGTCACTGGCCCTATGTATAGTCCATTCATGGATGCTTCCAACTTTTCTGAAGCCCTGCTACAGTTCTAATTTCAGATTTATTCCTCCGCCTCATGCAAATAAAGCTTCATTAAGTATATTAAATTACACCAAATGGATGACGCGTCTCATTTGTTAGCACTCGGTTTTATAATAATTTGTACGAGAACTATTTCTTACTAGGAATTTACGATACACCTATTTTCTCCCTGCTTTCAGTCTTATAGCTTTTAAATTAAAGCTTATGGTTTTTAGATAAAATATAAGTATAATTTCAGTTTAACCGAAAATGAGAAACTTTTATTTTAACAGAAGTAAAAGACGCTTGATACATGCCATATTTAGGAAACAACCAAATTCGTCAAATATGGCGTGACTTTCCACAGGTTTGATTCAAAAAGTGTGGAGAAACCGCGAATATACTTTAACTTCGTGAATTTATCTGGTAGCAGATTAGACTTGTAGGTTCTTTATACACTTGGGACCATAACTATTCACTCATTCGTATAAACTCGGGAAATGTCGCGAATTCATCTGGCAGTAGTATAGATTTCATAGTACTATATAAACTTTAGCGAGTTAAGTTTGTCCATTAGCTGCATCTCTCAGTCTGTCCGTAGATGATTCGGTCGCTCTGCTTCCCAGCTTATTGCCATTTTCTCACCGTCCTCGGAGCCTGCGGAATAAATTTCTGTCCGATGACAAAGCTGCTGGCCAATTACGTCATTCTGTTGGCATGAGCTGCTGGAGATCTTCCGTATTCTTAAGTACTCTGTAGCCGTGGTAACATGTGTCCGTTTGTACAGAAGAAGAGTTATATGCTTATTGAATATCGCAATTTTGCAAGTTAGCGACGCTAAAATATTCTGCATTTACAGGTGGATTTATGGTAAGCATATAGGGCAATCTGTTTTTCGCGAAAATATTTCACGACAAGTTGTACTGCAAAACAAGTTTCAGAACCTATTTAGTTGTTGGGTAATTTGCCTTCTCATACGTATTAAGGCTCTGCCAGCCAAACACCGACGTTCAGCGTCGGGATATCTTAATTCTGATTGGAGTAGTCAAGTACAAAATGCCTTCTCCGCACAGACACGTGACCAATAACCAAATGAAATTTGCAAGTATGCACGTACGAAGTTGAAGTATGGCCTGCACATGTATATTTTCACGGAAGACAGGCGGCCCTGTAAATATACAATCCTACGCATGGGCTAACGCTTCATTTGCAGTTCAAGAGATCGACCTCTTTGTCCTACCTATTCCAAACCCGAGCTTCTTCGTAACGCACGGTCGTAGTGAAATCAGCCTCTCTCGTATCTCGGTGTGTTTTCTCTGGCCTGGGAGCTTCGCGCTACAAGGAGAGTAATCTCCTGAGACTCCAGAGAAGTTATTTGCTGCGGCGAGGTGCTCTGTCACACGACTCACGTCACATCCTCGTATTTCACGGCGCGGCGCGGATCCAAGACTTTGCCTTTCTCCTCTTCCGAACCTCTGTGAGAGAGGGGATGTGTTTCTTTGACGTCGTGTCGCCGCATTCCGTACCTTCGTCCTCCCTGTGATTTGTCGCGCTTCGGCCGTAGCCGGGTCCGGAGGTAAAATACAGCGTGTAGTAACATTGGAGCCGTTGGACTGAGAGCTGAAAGGACGAGTGCTACCTCACAGACTTATCTGAAGACCTCGCCGCCGGAGCGCTTTAGTCGCATTCAGTGTGACGCGTATCGAGTTGCCGGGCGTGGTCGGAGCCAGGGTGGGTTGAGCAAGCTAGTGTGTCCCATGTACAACAAAAAAACCGTAATCAAATAAAATGTTCCTATTCAATAACGAAATGCAGCGAGTCCTTGGCTCAAACAGCATACAAACAAAGGCCACGAATACAAAACAGGTCACACAAAAATATCGAAACTTCATTGCCCCCCTAACCCTTTCATTTTAGACAATTGTGTACATGTTGCACAGAAAGATTATATTTGACCGGCACTGTACTCTGCGAGGCTCAGCACTCAATTATCTTCCCTGTGGGTAACTGATTCTTGAACCATGCTACTGCTCTAATTTATCACTGGTTAATATCACTAATCACTAGGGCCAACTGTTTTTCGCGAAAGATTTACGCGGAGGCTAGACGTCAATATCCTATGTGTACACTTGCAGTCTTCATTTAGCTATTGGCCGCTTGTATTGGTGCGAGGAGAGTCTGTTACATGAGTGAGCCTATCAGTATTAAGATTCTCCGGGTACTGACCGTCCATGATTCGCGGGCAGACAGATTAGACACGGAACAATACAAATGATCCAATCACCAAAGTGGTTCTGAACTGAAATGTTTTGGAACACAACTTGTCCTGAAATCTTTTCGCATAAAACAGGTGTCTATACTAATCACCGAACACAAAGTATAGAGATTATCTGTTGTGGTAAAAATAAACAAGTGATTTGATATTTTAAGTACAGGAGCCATCAAAAAAGTACATATTTACAAAATCAGAAACGGTAAATTAATGTGGGAATGAAAGGGTCAACATATTATTACGCTTATACTCGTTAGCGTATGACGTGTTGGTTGCAAAAAATGTAAAACCATGACTGCTGCTATGTAAGGTCAGAAGCTAACACCAATAGAGAAGGCGCTTCTTTCCTGGTTAAAGCTACTGGCTGCTGTTAGCTCACCGAAATTTTATGATCGGTTGCTGCATGTGCCAAATACCAATAGGAATTCTTTTTACAGGTTCCATCGTTTAAATTATTACAAAAAATTCGTAAGTACTTATCAGACCAAAAATATCCTATTTTGCAACACGTGAAATGACACATTATTGCGTCAGTCAATGGGTTAAAACCATAAGACCCCATAAACAAACATAAAATATATAAATATAGATTAGTAGGTGATATTACTCACGTAATGAAGTTAGGTAGTCGTACATGTTAAGAAATAATAAAAGAAAATATACAAGGATAACTTGTATTATTAATAAAGCGTACGACCAGAGAAACACTAGAAAGACGATAAATTATAAGGTGTGATTTGTAGTTGTGAATTACTTACTTTCTATTTTAAATTTATTATATATTTTCTGTTTATTTTCAAAACAACATATGAACAAATTATATGACAGAATTGACAAATATTTCTTTAGAATATTTAAGTATGCGCAACATGATAACTAAAAATATAATAGAGACCACGAAATACAACATTAAAGATCAGTCCTTCAATGAAAAGCTTTTGAATCAGGAAATAATACGTAATAATAAATTAATTTAAATTACGTAATGAACATCAATTAAACTTTAGTTAAAACATGAAAGGTAAATTTGCTCCTCACAGCTTAAAAGTGTGCCNTTACGTAATGAACATCAATTAAACTTTAGTTAAAACATGAAAGGTAAATTTGCTCCTCACAGCTTAAAAGTGTGCCAACAAAAAGGAAAGAGTAAAAGGGGTACCCGTACAATATTTCTTTGTTAATTTCTCTACCTAAGTACAAATATCATATATTCTTAAAAATGATATTTTTAATATCCGTAACAAATTAATCAGCAACCATGCGCGTGATAAAGTTTCAAGTTCGAAATTTNTTACGTAATGAACATCAATTAAACTTTAGTTAAAACATGAAAGGTAAATTTGCTCCTCACAGCTTAAAAGTGTGCCTACAAAAAGGAAAGAGTAAAAGGGGTACCCGTACAATCTTTCTTTGTTAATTTCTCTACCTAAGTACAAATATCATATATTCTGAAAAATGATATTTTTAATATCCGTAACAAATTAATCAGCAACCATGCGCGTGATAAAGTTTCAAGTTCGAAATTTNGAAAAATGATATTTTTAATATCCGTAACAAATTAATCAGCAACCATGCGCGTGATAAAGTTTCAAGTTCGAAATTTTATAGTAATAGTCCATTGATAAAGTTCACATTAAAAATGCAATTCCGATTACCAAGTTAACGGAATGAAGGCATCGTCCCGTCTTTATAAAGAGGCAACTGCAGCTGACATAAACGAAGGTATATTATTTACTTCCAAGCGGTAGCATGAGGGATGAAGAGTGGTGACATTTCCACCACAATGCTGCCGCCAATAAGGAAGGAGCAGCCTCGTGCACCGAACAGGTTAAGGCCGGGATATTCAGAAAAGTTCTAGGCNTGCTGCCGCCAATAAGGAAGGAGCAGCCTCGTGCACCGAACAGGTTAAGGCCGGGATATTCAGAAAAGTTCTAGGCGGAAATGTGCAGGGAAAGCTTAGGCCAGAACGTGCACGCCTTTAAAAAAAATTTAAACAGAAATCCATTAGTAAATTTATATAACTTGTGTACAAGGAGAAGTATAAAAGTGAAGCGGTACTCACCAGAAAAATATCCAATAGAAAAACCGCATGTTGGTGAAACTTGCCAGACTTAAACCAACTAGAGCACACGCCACAGAAGATGAATAATAAAAAACACTAAATAACACATTGCTTCAAAATCAACGACACTGGTCACAAAAAGTCTCGTAAGAGCTATGTTCCGGAAAACACACACAGAACAGGGCGGCTAGGTGCCATGATTGCTCTCAAGCTGAAAAGCAAGTGATGGAAAAGCTTATGGGAAATGGGAAATACATCGGGACTTCAAACAAAGGACAATGGAAAATCCAACCCAAGTAATTACAAAAACGCCGCCAGAAGTCGTGAAGAACACCAAAGCAGACCACTGTGCATGGCTGCGGGTAGAGGGTAGAACGGGTGATCACGTGAACATAGACACGTTTTTTTTTGTAAATATGATGCGCTAACTGCATGGATACGCCAAAAAAACCGCAAGGACTGCAGTTGCAGGATAACGAGTGTAAGATGCGCTAAGAAAAGACAACAAAGGAAAGGTATTTGCAACGCTGCAATGAAATTCCGGTCGATGGAGAGACAATAGCAAGACACGTGGCTCGGTAGGCACCAAACGGGTTTGTAAACGTAACATTCGAACCACAGAAAGAAACTNGACAATAGCAAGACACGTGGCTCGGTAGGCACCAAACGGGTTTGTAAACGTAACATTCGAACCACAGAAAGAAACTGAATTGAAACCAAATTAATGACGCAACTATTAAAACAGTAAACTTGATGCAAACTGTGTTTAAATTAACTAAAATATGTAAATAACACATTGTGCAAGGTTCTAAAAGTACGCTTAATAAGTTCAGCGGACATAAAAATTTTGAACGATTGCATTCACTTTACGCTCGGCTTCACCCCTTTTACAAAAATTCTTGGTTCGATTACATAAAATTTACATTTTATGAGTTGTTTAATATTTTTGTGCGTAATTTTAATTGCGTGTTATTTGATTTTCGCAAACAGTCGAGAACNCATTTTATGAGTTGTTTAATATTTTTGTGCGTAATTTTAATTGCGTGTTATTTGATTTTCGCAAACAGTCGAGAACCCATTTATATTTTATTAATAAGTGTTCGACTTTTTACAACAAGCAGATAACAAACAATTAAAATTACGCACAGAAATATTGACCCTCCCGGTCACACAATTATTTCCAAGTTGAAGTGCTGCAATCATGTAATTTTTTTGTATGATCTGTAGTTGTGTTTAGCAACGAGCGCTGATTGATATTACTTCGGTCCGNTGCTGCCGCCAATAAGGAAGGAGCAGCCTCGTGCACCGAACAGGTTAAGGCCGGGATATTCAGAAAAGTTCTAGGCCGAAATGTGCAGGGAAAGCTTAGGCCAGAACGTGCACGCCTTTTAAAAAAATTTAAACCGAAATCCATTAGTAAATTTATATAACTTGTGTACAAGGAGAAGTATAAAAGTGAAGCGGTACTCACCAGAAAAATATCCAATAGAAAAACTGCATGTTGGTGAAACTTGCCAGACTTAAACCAACTAGAGCACACGCCACAGAAGATGAATAATAAAAAACACTAAATAACACATTGCTTCAAAATCAACGACACTGGACACAAAAAGTCTCTTAAAAGCTATGTTCCGGAAAACACACACAGAACAGGGCGGCTAGGTGCCATGATTGCTCTCAAGCTGAAAAGCAAGTGATGGAAAAGCTTATGGGAAATGGGAAATACATCGGGACTTCAAACAAAGGACAATGGAAAATCCAACCCAAGTAATTATAAAAACGCCGCCAGAAGTAGTGAAGAACACCAAAGCAGACCACTGTGCATGGCTGCGTGTAGAGGGTAGAAGGGGTGATCACGTGTACATAGACACGTTTTTTTTTTTTGTAAATGTGATGCGCTAACTGCATGGATACGCCAAGAAAACCGCAAGGACTGCAGTTGCAGGATAGCGAGTGTAAGATGCGCTAAGAAAAGACAACAAAGGAAAGGTATTTGCAACGCTGCAATGAAATTCCGGTCGATGGAGAAACAATAGCAAGACACGTGGCTCGGTAGGCACCAAACGGGTTTGTAAACGTAACATTCGAACCACAGAAAGAAACTGAATTGAAACCAAATTAATGACGCAACTATTAAAACAGTAAACTTGATGCAAACTGTGTTTAAATTAACTAAAATATGTAAATAACACATTGTGCAAGGTTCTAAAAGTACGCTTAATAAGTTCAGCGGACATAAAAATTTTGAACGATTGCATTCACTTTACGCTCGGCTTCACCCCTTTTACAAAAATTCTTGGTTCGATTACATAAAATTTACATTTTATGAGTTGTTTAATATTTTTGTGCGTAATTTTAATTGCGTGTTATTTGATTTTCGCAAACAGTCGAGAACACATTTATATTTTATTAATAAGTGTTCGACTTTTTACAACAAGCAGATAACAAACAATTAAAATTACGCACAGAAATATTGACCCTCCCGGTCACACAATTATTTCCAAGTTGAAGTGTTGCAATCATGTAATTTTTTTGTATGATCTGTAGTTGTGTTCAGCAACGAGCGCTGATTGATATTACTTCGGTCCGTGACAAAGTTGTGCTACAAAACAAAAATTAATCGATTTTTTTGTGCAAATTACAACAACCACATAACAAAGTAGAAGCTTTTTTTCCTTCGTAAATCATGTTTTATCCACAAATGCAATAAAGAGTTAGTAGGATTACGGAAATTTCCGTAAATTTACGGCTCTTTCTGTGAAAAACCGGTTGCTCATAATTTTCAGAATATTAGAAAAAAATTGTTTTGACTTTTTTGTGTAATTTCAAGTCATATATTGTCCCCTGGCAGTGCACGGCTTATTAACCATTCGAGTCATAATGCCCGATATACAGGATCGACCGACAAATTTCGGCTACGGGTTAATCACGTAATAAGAATTTGGAAACGTATACGACTTATGATCTAAAGTGGACTCTAAAGGCGGTACATATTTTTGAAGTTGGATCTGAGTTAGATGTTTATTTCAGTGCCCTAGTTACGTCACTCTCTCTGAAATCTATCGTCTCTTTGAAAGCCGCAATACTGCAAGTTACTTACCTGCCAGGTGTTAGTAAATATTATTTTGAAATTAAAACTCGAATAACTCGAAAATGGTGAGGCTTAGTGTATTTACTCAAGGCGACCATTTCCGTTAATTATGGCATGCCGATTAATAACCCATCATTTAAATCACAGAAAACGTATCTGTGTCATGAATTAATTTGACGAGAGCGACAGGTGTTGAGGTCTTTGCATACTTCTGTTACGTTTCCCACTACCCCGACTCTCAGAGTTTCATCTTTAATATTTTATTCAATATTTGGAATAAACTTGTGTTTCAGATCAAAATTCAGATGTGTGTACCGCCCTTAGGGTTCACTTTAGACTCTAGGTCGTGTGTGTTTTTTCGACATATTTTTTCGTGATCAACATGCAGCCGACGTTTGTTGGTTAAATGTAGATACATCTTGTATAGGGCGTAGCACACGAAGTGGTTTTAATGGTCAGTACTGTACACGACAGTAAACAGCTCCAGTTAAAGTAAGTCCCTTATGTTGGTGAAGTATCATTCGTTGTTGAGGCTATATGATCTTAGCACTTTGAGGAAGGACTATGCCCGAGTGTCGCTCGAGAAATACTTGTATGAATATTTTTCTCCCGATGGAAAACAAAACTGGATTGGATATAGTTAGATTGTGTCTCTAATATTATAAGGATGGTATTAGAAAACAACGTAATGTAGAGACAAATTTTTTTTTCTGTAAAAGACAAGGTTTTGTATAACTAGGGGCAGTGATATTTTGCGAAAAGATTTCAAGACAAGATACAATCCAAAGCACTGTAGGGTCATCCATCTTCTTTGATTGGCTAAAAAATGTTCTGGCTCGTGTTAACCGTTTGCGCAGGAATCACGGAGGTTCAGTGTCGGAGTTACTTAGTCCTGAGAGGCTTGGTCAAATACGGACACCGCACCAGCAGCCAATGGAGGTATAACAACAGCTGAGGTGTGTGTATAGTATTGAAGTCTACTGTGTGCTCCGATTTTCACGCGAAAAGTCACTGACCCTATGTATAACTATTGAAATTAAAATGATCAACTCGGCAATTCATTGGCTGACAGTCGGCCAGTGATGAAAGTCTGGTGTGGTGTGGACCAATAGGACGTCGGTACGTGTGACTACAGACCAATAGACGATGGTGTCCCTGAAGTGTTAGTAATTGGCAGGGCCACCTGTTTTTCGCGAGAAAACTCCACGACTAGTACTGCAAAAAAGTTTAGTTCAGAACCTATTTTGTGATTGGAGAATTTCACCTCTCACGTGTCTTAGGTGTCTACCAGCTAATCACCGACGTTCAGCGTCGGCGTAACTTTATTTTAATTGGCGCAGTCAAGTATAGAATGTCTTCTCGCACAAACACGCGACCAATAGCCAAACTAAATTTGCAAGTATGCACGAACGAAGTTGAAGTATAGCGCACGCATAAATATTTTCGCCAAAACCAGGTGACTACTGATAGTGATAGGTATACATGACATGAAAATCTAAATTTTACCAGATAATGTAATATAAATATTAAAGCAGCAAGATTTTAAATGCTAGATTCATTTCAGTAAGCTTTTTGGCGTTTTGTGCCATTTAAATTAACGAGTCTTGACGCGAAAATTTCGTGTGTTCAGTGACCTGTAAATTTGGACTCCATAGTTCCGTGTACACTCGAGCTGCAGCATTTGTTGGTCTGCTAGTGAGTAGTTGGTTTTACTCCTGGCAATGCATTATGTAATGTAACCCTGTTTACTTGCGTTTTGTTACGTATTTAAGTCATGAAGGGCGTGAGTAATACACTGTAGGTTAGAGACCCGGAAATTTCGCGTTTTCATTCGGCAACAAGCTATACTCCACAATCTCTAATGCATTCAAGCTTCAGTTAGCTGTTCATAGGCTGTTGCTCCAGTTTAACCCCAGACCAGGTAGCACGGGATTCTTTTTTTATTTTCCTTGCAGGTTCGTTATTGGTTTAAAGTCGTTCGTGGAGTGTCTAACAAACTAAGGACCGATGAAAGCACAAACACATATGTACACGTGAATGCTTTTTAACTTATCCTCAGGTGAATCCACGAAATTTTCGGATCTCTAACTGTAGGTCAATTGCAAAAGTGAATTAAATGCGAACGTGTTTAAAATCTAGTCTGCCTTCAAACGAATCTTCGAAATTTTTCCGTCTGCATTAATAAGTTATATAGAATATTCCCGTTATTTTACACTTTTTGGATCAAAACTTTAAAAAATCACCTCATGTGTGACGTGTTCGGTTGTTTTATTAATATTTCGTGGATCACAAGAGTTTAATATTTCTGTTTCCGTAAAAATATCCTATATTTGGTACAATTGTACGTTTACGTATATTTTATCTTAAGATTATAGAATTTAATTTAAAATTAGCATGAATGAAAACATAAATAAAACCGGTGTGTTTAAACGCCTGGCAAAAATAGTTCTCACGAAATATGCATATACTTAAATTGGGTGCGTACAAATACTGTGCGTAGTCCCTTTGGGGTAATTTTCTAGACTTAATTAAGCTTTGGTCTTATGGGGTGCAGGAATAGCCTATAAGTAGAACTGTAGCAGAGATTCAGAAAGCTGGAAGTAACCGTTACTGGATTATAGACGAGTGTGGCATCTAGCTTCCCGTCCCTTATTCTCACTGCACACTTGTATTTCTTAATTATTAAGATTTCTGTAGTACGAACCTTCTACCATGCTGAAAATTTGAGTGCAGTAACTTATTGTGAAAGTAATTTTTGCTAAGGAAACTGAGTAATCGTAATCACCTACGTGGTGCTGATATTCACTTTTCTTCCTGCGCTTTCAAATAACGCTAGATCGAACACACCTCAGTTTTGCGTGTCTCGAGAGTTGATGCATTCGCATATTTGCGCAATAATTTTGAGTACTCTTCACTTGGTGTGTGCACAAGGAACTTTTAACGTTTTCTGCATTTTTAAACTTCGAATTAATGTCCTGGAGTTAGTTAAGTGCGTACACGTGGCGTGATTTCTGTAAGATATGCATTGCAAAACTGCAAATCCTGACAAAGGAAAAATAAAATAAGACAGGATTGAATAATTAATAGAGTGAAGGAAACTTCATAATTCGGGACTTAAATATTCCTCGCAATGTGTGGAGCTCGACAGATGTTTGCTGTTGGTTGTTGGGAATTTCTAGTGGAGGCTAGAGTGAGATGTTTGTTGCTGGAACGGCGAACCCAAGAGCTTTGCTCCATAATGAAAGCGCGCGTTATGTTCCCATTCGTGAGAAGTAATATCGCGCCTAAATTAACTGCGCGAATATACATGAAGTGCACAGAACTTATACACTCTCATAATTAAAAAAGTTTTTCTCTCGAGGTTGCAAGAATAGTCGACCAAGTAGGCTGGCGTCATTTAAAATATTTACACAAGGCATACAATCACAAGTTCCTCGTGAACTTAATTTGCTCAAGTAGAGTAAAATTGTAAATCACCTGCAACATATTGACAGGAGAAGGTGAGAAAATAAGGTTTCAGTATTATAAACCAGCTTGAAAATACCGCTCTTAAATAAATACGCTTAGTTGATCTGATTCTGCCAAACTATGTGTTTAACAACAAGAAAAAAGTATTTGCAGTATTTACATAAATTATATTCAGCAGCAAAATAATACTAATATGAAAGTAATGATAGAGCCTAACAATTATTTGTATCGCAGCAGTTTTCTTGCACATGTGTGTAAAAAACGTTTTTTTTTTCCTTACTTTAAATTTTGATTATTAGTGGTGTCATATTCTGTGCATATTCACGGATTTTCTCCATGTTTTTATAACAGGTACCGCGGAGGCTGAGTGGTTAGCCTGCTTGCCTCCCACGAAGAGGAACCGGGTTCAATCCTTGGCTGGATCACTACCAGATTTTCGCATTTGGCAATCGTGCGGACGATGCCGCTGGTCGGCAGTGTTTCTCGGAGATCTCCCGTTTCCCCCGCTCCTTCATTCCGGCACTACTCCACACTCAGCTCAAGTCACCCTCATCGGCTCTCAAGACCTCTATGTTAAGAGACGCCCGAATATCTCCACTCCATTCTTTATAACACCATATTCAAACAAAGAAATGCATTTTTCTTCATCTTTAATGTACTTGCGTAATTTTCGTAACAGTTTATATCAAACTATACACCGTTATATTTTATATTCTCTCCGCTATAATATCACTAAAAAAGTTTCCGTTTTTTAAATGTCATGCGGCGCTCAGCAATTTCATCAGAATTTTTGAATATAAATTCCAATATTGCCACAAAAGAGCAACCTCGATATTTGAAGAATGCAACGAGGCAATTTTTTTTGCGGCCGGCAACTGTATTGAATATAATGCATGTCCTGACCTGACCCTCTTCCGCCAAAGTAAATATTGATGTCAATAGCAGGGCGAGGCAGAAGCCTGCTGTACAAGATATTCTGCCCAGAAATTCACCTTCAGCCGTGACAGCATCCGGTAGGGAATATTCTATTACAAGACCCCGATTCCTCCAACATACACTATCTAGTTTATGGGCCCAAAGTTAAAGGTTTGAAATACGCCTAGGTCAAAAAAAGGATTTAAACATTTTATTGTACCAGTTACAGCATAGAACCTTAATTAAAACTGATGTTCATTGTAAATAATGTGATGTTTTGTTTTTATTTGGATTTTCAAACAATTTTTACATTTTAACATGGTTTTATTCTCAGCTCCAAATAATTATTGCTCTTCTGTATAAACGCAATTTTAATGGTATTTGTACGCACCCATGACTTTTCATTAAAAATACAATTTTCGGTCATTTCCAACATAAATATTGAAATTTCGATTTTAAAAGACATTTTTATGTTATTAATTTATTTTAGTATTTTTTGGAAGTTATGCTTTTAGTGGGAGCCTTTGTATATAAGGCGGCCACGTATAATAACGCCGGGAATGTAAATCACTGAAATTCCTGGTGCCACTAGAAATCAGGCTAGCGTACTTGGTCCCTGAAGTTTGAGTAAAAAGACATGTTTTCCGGAACATGTCCGGCTCTCCGCACCAACCTCCCTTCCTGCACCTGATCCGCACCGGTATAACAGGATAGTAAAAAAACAGAAAGCTGCGTAAAGTTTTAGAAGGGAGCGTAGGCAAATAGTTATTAATTTTTAGTGCTTCCTGCCAACGCTTTGAAAAGCGCCGCCGGTTTTCAAGACCGGAGGGGCCATTAGGCAGTTACTTTTCTCTTGTTTTGAACGATTTAAAGTTAAACTAGAAGTCTTTAAAATTTTTTGGAGACGATAATTTTTTTTCAATGTGGAAAATGATCCAGAAATTCGTATATTCTGCATACTGGCGCTATCGCTGGAGCACTATTTTTTAAAACAGCTCAGAAATATTTTAAGTGAAGTGAAGTGATTTGGAGTAAATTTATGTTTGGGGAAAAATACTAAACTTCAAGTTTAATGGTTTTGTGGAATTTTTAAGTTATGCATTTTGGAGGAATAATAAATCTATTTTTATTTTACTAGTTACGTAATCAATATAATTTGTGGCTACATTAAATGTTTGACACTTGATAAGAAGCAATTGAATTAAACATTAAAAAAAATGGGATGTCTTAAATACATTTTGTAAGGATAGTGCTGTTTCAGAAGCAATAAGACTACAATATTTTACTGAACAGAATAAAAATATTCGCATCTGTAATTTTAATTAGTCTAGTTCCGAATCAGCACAATGATTTCAGTAATTATCATTTTCTTCATTTGGTAACTATTTCCTAAAATAAATGCAGAAAACTAAAATATTGATGCGTTTTACTGGTGTAGTTGGTGTACCCAGTAAGTGCCTTACCTGTGATTTGCCATTAAAGTGTTTCGTGTTTTATTGGTTAGTGTTTATGTTTTGTCAGTGCCATTGCAGTGTTATAATGAACATAATTATACGAGTGATGTGCCTTACAAGTGTTGCTGGATTTTAGGGTGTTTTTCTACAAAGTCTCTCTCTCAAATACTAAAATTCTGAAAGTGCAACAGTCGTTATGTAAATAAATATTGAACTTGCATTTACTGCCTTTGTGTCACATATAATATCGGTCACAGAATAACGTAGCATTTTAGCCATTGAAATGAACGAATATTTTGTTCGGGGCTGTATTAGTATAGATACGTTTTATTATCTTTAGCAGAGATAAGGAAAACTCACGTTATTGTGTGGTTACACGCTATACTTTAAGCACTAGTGCCTTTGCACTACGTTTTTCATTGGACCACATTTTATTTAACATGGCCTTTGTAACTTTGCGCCAATGAATAAACACTACATATTTGTGTGCATGAATCACATGCAGTTCCATCAGAAGGCGAATGGCTTAGCACCTAATCACCAGCCAATGAGGGAACGACGCCTGCTGGAATATATACACACGACTGTGACGTCGAGCATGATGCCTAATAATAACTCAAATCTTACATGTCTCTAATCATAACAGACGGTGATCTATCGCGATAATGTCAGACAACATGTTAGGTTTCAACTTCCTATGCATCTGTCTGCAGCATTTCTCTCTTCACTGGCTGCAGTACATTTGAGGTACTATTTCCTTGTTTGACTCGCCCAGCGAGACTTCAGTTGCTCTTATACTCAGCTTATATGATTCGCCTGCGAAAAACTGAGAATGTGTCATACAGATATGAAAGCAATGGGAAACCAGAGATGTTTGGTGATTACATTGTGTTACGAACTAGCTTTTCAGCCAATTCGCACTTGAAAGATTATGAGAGAATGCTGGGGGCGTAACTCAAATAATGACTCGTTAATTCGGTAGTGCAAAACAGTATCTGATGAATTTATTACAATTTACGGTTATACAATTATTATTTATATTAGCATTGACCGGGGGAGCTTTACATTGAATTTAATATTATGTTTATTGTTACTTCACTCACGCCATTTTAAATAACCCTAACCGGAACGTCATCACCTTGTTAATGTTGCCGGAGGCTGATTCTAGGAGACGGTTAGCGACGGCCGGACACCCATCTTCCTGGTCTGCTTGGCTGGTCGGGTCGCCCAAAGGACTAATGATGAATGACGACAACAAGACGGTTAACGACGGCCTATATCAAGCGCGTGGTTCTGCGGCCGCGCTCAGTGACCGGTGGAGGGGATTTCTGCAACTGTCGACGACCAAATGGTGGCGTTGCACTCCCGCTCGTTTATGTTTGAAGGTGTGATCAGGCAAGCCGTTCAGCTAAGGCCTGACCACACCGTAACATCTCCCCCAATGTTCACTAGCGAGATGCTCTCATCTCGCCCTAGAGTCCGTGTGGATTATGTAGATGTGGTAGTTGCGGGGTTCATGTTGTGGCAGTTGGAATANATAAGGCCTGACCACACCGTAACAATTGGCACGAAATACTTCCACGAGAAATCACCAACGGGACCAATAAAAGCTTGTGAGCGCTTCACGCTGCTGGCAGCAGTTCCTTTTGAGTCTACGTAATATATTCTCAACAACAAATGAGGTCTTTAACCAAGTGAAAGACTTGCCTCATTAGACGATACTTTCTGCTATGTACAGTGTAGACCATTAACCCGTTCAGTCATCTTTATAGACCCGGAAATTTTGCGAGTTAATTTAAGGACAAGTTAAACTTTATCCACATCTTCCACGGAGTTCCGCTTCTATTAGACCACAGTTTATCAGGCACGCTCCTGATGACTTTCGACCTATAACGAACCTGTAGAGTAAACAAGGCCCGAATTCCGTGTTACCTGATCATTGGTCAAACTGGAGCAACAGCCAATCAACAACTAACTAAGGCTCGAGTACACAAAGGATTGTGGAGTCTAGCTTGTTGTCGAATGAATCCGCGAAATTCCCAGGTCTCTAGCCATCGTGTCCATTAGCGTGGATACGTTGTACATAAACAATTGTAAGTTATGTTCAGCGCAGTACACAGCGAAGCACCAGTACCCAATATTTGCTAAATATTCCTTGTGGCTAAACTGATTTGTGGAATTTTCTAAAACATTTTGACATGAATGGTTAATGTCAATACTATCGAGCTCGCAGTACATTGTTTATTAGTTTGTCCATTTCTATGCAGAAAAATTACTGAAGCTACTCAGAATTCTGGACACAAGTAAAACCATTCCCGCGAATTTTAACATGTAATGTGCTGCTTTACAAGTAGCATACCTAGAGACGATGATGAATCGCGGTAAAGGATGATGTATTGCTAGTTTTTAATACACGATGTGGACGTCTCACGATTTTCCTTTCCTGTTTGGCTGTTGTTTAAGAGGAAAGTGGCTTTGTCATTTCACTGGGCCAGTTATCATCCTGGAACTCAACAACCAACCAAAGATGATTTATCGTCTAGCCTCTGTTAGTTTTCGCACTCCCGTCAATCTGGGAAACTACAATGAAAAATGATGTGGTGTATACATATATATTACAGTATTTGTGAATAGATATTTAAAATGCTATTTTAGAATTATTTATGTTGATAATCAGGTGATTTTAAAAGATCAGGCATAAACAAGATACATGCAATTTCGTTTTATAAACAGGCAGTCCAAGAGCACGTATGCTATCATAGAGTAGACCCTAATTAAGAATACAGATGTACCGCGATGGAGTAGTGGTTAGGCTACTCGCCTCCTACATAGGCAAACCGGGTTCGATTCCCGGCGGGGTCGCTCCCAGATTTTTTCTTGTCGGAATCATGCCGGACGATGCCGCTGGTCAGCAGATTTTCTCAGGTATCTCCCGTTTCCCCTGCCCTTTCATTCCGACGCTACTCCATTCTCACCTCGCTTCGCCCTCGTCGTCTCTCAAGATGGGGGATCTGGCACAGGGGAGTGGGGAGTCACAGGTCGGATGAGCATGGCAACTGGCAGTGGACCAGTGAACTGACCTTTGACCTTGACCTTTGTCTAAGTGCGCCATCTTGTTTTTAGTCTACCATTTTGTTTTGAGTCCGCCATCTTGTGTGTTTTAATCCGCCATATTGTTTTGAGTCTGACACTATCATTCTCTATCATTCCACCCTAGAACGTTCTAGTTCATTGCCCTGTCATTATTAATTAATGTTCTGTCATTCCATTCCATTCTGCTAATCATGTTCTGCCATTCCACTCTAGAATGGTCTAGTTCATTGCTCTGTCATGATACTTCATGCTCGGTCATTCTATGCCCCTATCTTGTTTCTAGAATTTTCCAGTTCATGTTCTGTCATTCCATGCTACCACCTTGTTTCAAGAATGTTCCAGTTCATGCTCTGTCATTCCACCTCGATATCTTGTTTTTAGACATGACATGGGCGTCAGCATAGGTTTTAATAATGTATACATAAAATATGTATTTGAAAATTATTATTTTCTCAAATGTTATGGACATGAGTATGTCTATTCGAGAGATATGTGCTCATTATGCTACTCCTGCAGCAGGCATGTTGGTAAGATACTGAAAATAACTTTTCATTGTTTTTTTCTCTACAACCAATGTTCTGAATTTTTTTATTAACAAAAACTACAAACAGTATAGACATGGTTATGTCTATTAGTCCTCATACCAGGAAGTAGGCATGCAGCCATGAGCAGTTGTCAATCCTAAAAATAAAACAATGATATTCTGAAAAAAATTTAATTAATAAATTGTTGTTTGTACAGGATATTAAATTTTTCTTGTAGTTAGTTTTTCACAAAATCATCTTCTGTCCACCTATCAATTCCGGGTTGAATTGTAGTCTACTGTTTGTGCCACCTTCTTGAGACTAGCAAACACTTGCTGTAAAAAAAAAAAATATTTTTTTTTGTTATTGCTTCCTTGTCAATCCAATTTTTTTTTTTTTGATCTGGAAACCCCATCCAACGAACGTAAAGTTTATTGCCTTTGCGTTTCAAAACTTTTTCTACAAATAAGTGTCGGAAAATTTTGTAGACTGTATTTCCTCACTGTAAAAGCCGCCCCGAATAATTTGACCTTCCAGCTCTTCGAGATAGCAGGTACGAGGTTCATAATGTCGAATTTTGACAACTCTGTACAATTCGTTTGATCTGTTCTGTGCATATCCTTTGCCAAATGTCCTTTTCATTCTTGAAAGTCTCTAACACTAGCTTTTGGCTTCCATCTTTCAATATATTTGTAATTCTTGTAAACTGTTTCTAGAAGCGAATTGTCGTTAATATCGATTGGACGCATATATATGGTGCGGTGTTAATTAATGCTTTAATGGCATGGGTTGATTTCAGAGAATACATTCACTACATCGAGCAACATATATACATAACAGAATGACATGAAAAAGAACATTATTAATTAGTTAACTCTGAAATAGTAAATACAGGAAGTCGTCAAATTTAACATATGGTTGGATTGTATTTATGTTAAGCCAGAGACTCATGACAACAAAGATGGCCACCGTGCTTTCAAGTCAAAAATATACCTCTGCAGATGATATTGAAGATGCCGTGATGGCTACCATCGAAAAGATCTGCAAGGTTTCAGATTTTTATAGAAATAGTTTTAGTTAGTGACTCACGAAATTATGCTGCAATTTTCCACCACTGATTAAAAAACTAGAAAAAATACATAAAAGCAATGATCGGTGCAAGGTTCTAAGCTTCTTAACCCGTGAATAACAAATATTAGCTCAATGGGGTCATATTTTTTAATTATTAAAATATATCAGTTGGAAATCGACTGTTATAGAATCACAGCTCGTATAACAGAACAAATCAGCCGAATGAACACATTGAAAAAAACCTTACCGCTTGTGATGTTTCAAACGCATACAAAATAGCGCTGCTCTTAATTGAAGAGTTTCCAGGACTGTATGGCGCAGCGCGTGTCCAATGGCGGCGTGTCATCCGACCGAGTGCCAAACACACTTTGTAATTACGGGAAATGTGCCGGATGTACTCCTCGGCGGAAATTACATAGTTTCGCGTGTAAATTGTCCGTTGTGTGTTTATCGTGCTGATGCTGTAACGTTAAGGCCGTTATACAGAAAAACTCTTGATTTTATTATTTTCTCCGCGAACAGTTCAACATGTGCTCATTTTATATAACGTAAAATTTCCAACAAATAAAAATTGATTTGATAGTTTCCGCATAATAACACGTTATAATTAATCATTTAATATAATTTAACCTGCAAATAAGAAGGAAAAATGATTGAATCTATTGTCTAAATTAAATTTAACGACTACACAGCAAGCATAAATTTACAGAAAAATTATATAAAGCTATACCTACATCATGTTTATTATATTAAGCAATTCAGTTAAATGCATATAAACATTCTAATGACAGAGATGTCTTCAGATAAATCTCTGCATTATTTTTCATTAAAACCATTGCACTTCTGCGATGTAATTTTTATGGTCTGAGTAGTCCATAAAAAGTGCTATTGTGTACTATAGATCGTGTGTACACACACGTACACGCACAAATATACACACATTAGCATTACACTTGCGGTGTCGTAAGACCTGTAAGTAAACCACAACATCAGTAGTAAGCTTATTAAGTACTATGATTATCAATTTAAATAATTTCCAAAATTAGTTTTAAAACAAAAATATAGGTAGAATTAAAAAAAAAAAACAGTTTATTTGTGACAATAAATTTTAATCTATTAGACACCCTGGACATGTAATTTCAAATAATCTTGAACTCTGTTTGGAGCCTCGATATACCAACCTCCTGAATCGAAAATCTCTAAGAAATCACATTGGTTTAAAGAGTAAAATTGAGAAATCCACATCATATTTTGCGTCATTTTATCCCTTCAAAAGTAGAACTTCGGAAACTTCCTTCCAAGTAGGTGCCTAGATCCTGAGTAGAATGCACTCCTAAAATTTCAAATTTTTGTGAGACCGCGCTGGTGTAATGGTTAGACAACTCGCCTCCTACCAAGGCAAACCGAGTTCGATTCCCGGCGGGATAGTCACCTTGTTGTATTCTTAATTAGGGCCTTCTCTGTGATGGCACATGGCGCTCTTGGACTGCACGTTTAAGAAACGAAATCACATATATCTTGTTTGTGCCTGAGCTTTTAAAATCATCTGATTCCCAACATTAATAATTCAAAAATAGTATGTTAACCATCTATCCACAAGCACTGTGAAATATATAAACAGCACATCATTTTCCATCGTTATAAGACGGCACCAAGCTGGACTCCACATTACTGTACACACTCGAGCAGAGGTCACTTGTTCATTGGCTGCCGCCACAGTCAGTAGCCATTCTTCTGTTCTACCCGGCCACACGAAATGAAGCTACCAGAGTGCTGAGTGTCTATTATTGGTTCCAAGTCCTGCAGGGCGTGTCTGATGAGCGGGGGTCCAATGACACACGTGACACTAACACATAATTGTATGCTGTCTACCTTGGTACGGAAAAATAATGAGAAGGGAAGGGAACATATTTAGGCCGCTCTTAACAGCGATGTCTTGAGAGCCGATGAGGGTGATTGAAGTGAGTATGGAGCGGTGTTGGAATGAAAGGGTGGAGGAAACGGGAGATCCCCGAGAAAACCCGCCGACGAGCGGCATCGTCTGACACGATTCCCATAAGTGAAAATCCGGGAGCTGCCCCACCGGGAATCGAACTTTGTTCGCGTTAAAGGGGAGGCGAGTAGACTGGCCCCTACACCACCGTGGACCCATGGATAGTGAAAAGGGGCGAGGGGAAATAAAGTTAAAACATAGGGACATTACGCAGGTTGTTTCAAAGCTTCTCTATCCCCGACGAAACCATTTCACGTGCAAAATAGTCCGTTATTCATTACTCAACTTCTAGCGTGCGGCAGGATGTTTGCTGAAGACCAACACAGTGTATGTATACTACGTGGATCAAATGTCTAGATTGGAAATTGCTTATCACGTGGAGTTTAGAGCTGGCTGGTACGCAAACAGGCTGTTTGTTTTCAGCCTCGTTTTACCTCGATTCTGAGTGTGGGACGCGTCTCACAGTAACGTATGCGCTTTAATGAAGGGGGAAGAAAATCTGATACCTCGATTAAGCTAAAGCCCCACTTTTGAGGGAATGGCCCTTTATTTAAACTATACACGAGCTTGCCTATTAATTAGGAGCACAATGGAGTTCACTCTTGCTTCTACAAACGAGTCGCCTGCCATAGAATATTCAGGTGTAGCCTAATATGTGCTGTATATAATGAGTCCTGTCAACTGGTCGTTTTAAGGCTTGTTATCTTGGGCAAATATAGAGCTTCCGATTACTTGAGAACTTACTGAAGTGATAAGTTCAATTTCCGCGATATTAAGGTAAATAACAGTGATCGTGGTGGCCAAATGTTACATCTATATCATATCACAGAATACACTTTAACCCTTTCAGACCCATTTTAATGCACGGTGTTAGTTGTTGCAAACGAAATATGTTGTGTTACGTGCTGTACTTAAGTTGACACAACACTTGTCTCGGCCAAAAAGATGTAGGTTATATGTTTGGCTACAGTTATACGAACCAATTATGACCTATGTCAGTACGACGGTCTGCGAATCATTCACCCACACGTAATACCATTGGTTACACGTGGGTAATGTACACAATTGTGTACACTGAGTAAGGAATGGGTAAAAACCTAGAAGAGTGTGACTTAAGTCAAATCAGTGACAACCAGTGATAATAGCACGACTGGTAATCAGTGTCAGTAGTAGCGTGCAGCAGAGAGAGAGGCGCAGGATTTCAGGAGAAGGAGGTTGGATATTGCTGTAATGACATCACAGCCACCGTCCGCCATCTTGGTAGGTACGGCTGGCAGCCATGTTGGTCGGTACAATTCACCATCTTGGTAGACGTCTCAGCCACCGTCCGTCATATTGGTCAGTGCAATTCGCCATATTGGTAGGCATCACAGCCCCAGTCCGCCATCTCGGTAAGCGTCGAAGCCACCGTCCACCATCTTGGTAGGCTTCACAGCAATGGCAGCTATGCTGGATGTTTGTCCCNCCCAATATCACTAAAAACTATTTCAATAAAAATTATTTTAATAAAAAATTATTCCAATAAAAAACCATCACCATCCATCCCCTCATAATCACACTCCTCAACACTGCAAACCCCTTCAACAACCCAGTGACCCCTGGCCTTGACCTGTAACTAGGGGCAGTGATATTTCGCGAAAATATTTCGATACAAGATACAGTCCAAAGCACTGTAGGGTCGTCCAGCTTCTCTGATTGGCTAAAAAAATGTTCTGGCCCGTGTTAACCATTTGTGCACGAATCACGAAGGTTCAGTGTCGGAGTTACTTAGTCCTGAGTGGCTTGGTCAAAGACGGACATGGCACCAGCAGCCAATGGAGATATAATAACAGCTGAGGTATGTATATAGTATTGAAGTCTACTGTGTGCTCCGATTTTTGCGCAAAAAGTCACTGGCCCTACCCATAACCATTACCATGACCCCTGACCACGCCCTTGATCCTTGACCTTGACACATGACCTAGACCCCTGACCTTCAACTTTTCCTATGACATTGACCACTGACCTTGACCCTTGACATTAAACTTATACCGTCACCTTGACCTTGAAACATGATCTTGACCTATGACTTTGATATTGACCTATGACTTATATATTTACCTATGACTTTGATCTTGACCTATGGCCTTGACCCATGACCTTGGCCCATGATCGAGGAACATAAAATTTCAAACTCACACTCATCCCATTACCCACAATCACCCCCCCCCCTCCAAATAAAAAAAATCAAGAAAAATTGCAAAGAACCGAAAGAAAATTATAAAAGTTTAGGAGAATATTCTATCACTAACTTCGACATCCATGCTGGATATTAGTGACCTTGAATTTAATCAAAATGACCTTGAACTTGGAAAATTAGTAAAAAAAATTGAGAAACATTACAAAATTGTAAGAAACCTTTGAGTATAAAATTGCGTACCTAATACGAAAAACCAAGTTTAATGTGCGTGACCATAAAAGTTCGATTCACTTAAAGATGGCAGAGCACAGTCATTCCCTCGTACGACGATCAGCAGATGTCTGAACCCACACCTCTATATTTCATTGGATATATAGCCGATCGATCTTACGACCCCCAAAGCGAATTATTGACTTCATGTAGCACATATTCCCCCTCCCCGCCACCAACAATACAGCTCTCGTTGCTCTACTTCACTCGTCATTTACTTACTATAGCTCAGCCACCATCAACATTTACGCATATCACCATTCTGTCAACCTAATCCCACCAATCCACCCATAATAACTCGCAATAGCTCGTCCCCTCTCCATCCACCCTCGCCGTCAATCAACCACAATATTCTCCACCCATCTCCCTTTTTCTAAAGGAAATCTCAACCGGTTCCTGAAGAGACATAACTCTACCCAATACTTGCTCTTGCCAAGACCTACCCACCATACCATCCAGCTAAATCAACAGTAGATGACAACCAATCTCGAAAAAGTCGACTAATATTAAGTACCAGACCAACAAACCAGTTACGAAACATTCTGATAAATATTCCCCAGTTCATTCGTTCACCTTATAAAACTCAGCTGATTTTTTAATCAACCGAGTAAGTCATAATCCTTCACATACTATCATGGCCCTCCTCCTGTACATACTCGCATAAATGTTATATAAAACACTGACTCGCAATCGATTGTACACACCACTGAATTAATAAGTCTTTCAAAGAAGCAGAACGGACTGAATAAGAAATTAAACTCAAATTATTATGTATACATAAATTTAATATATTTAATTATTATATATATTCTATCTTTCCAATTATTTCATATATTCGATCTTTACATTCTCAGATGTTTTGAGATCATGGATAGTAGCCGACAGTCTCATCTGATATTACACCGATCCTTCAGTTCACTAATTATAGACGCTATCTCGTTAATGTGAGAGTAATCTCCATTTTGTTGCAAAGCGATCAAATGTTTGAGTCTATAAACAAATTCCTCGGGTCTTCGGTAAACATGTAGTGAGTATTCTACTTTCTCCATTTTGCGCGTTGTAGCTAATGAACGAGCGTTCTTGACGCCTTCGGCCTTCTTCACATCACTTGTCGAAGGAAACTCGCTGGTAAAATGTGTGGAAACTTTGAGAGAATCATCATTTTTCTGATCAGATTCTTCATCAACACTGTATTCATAGTTATTGTCATCCATGTTGTCTTCATGATCGTCTTCACCTCCTCTTTCGTCCTCAATATCAAGTTTTCTTTGCTTTGTAGGAGTCTCATTGTCATTATCAGTATTGAGAGCCGACAACAGTTTATTTTGAAGTTCGTCGACTCCACACGAAAGTCTTGCATTCACGTTTACACACGTGTTTGTGCTTCCATTGGTCCATAGTTTGATAGACACGCCCCGTACGACTTTCGGCCAAAAACGAACCTGCAAGGAAAATAAGAACCGAATCCCGTGCTACCTGGTTTGGGGTTAAATTGGAGTAACAGCCAATGAACAACTAACTGATGCTCGACTGCACTAAGTATTGTCGAGCCTAGCTTGTTGCCGAATGAATCCGCGAAATTTCCGAGTGTCTACGTTTTGGTCAAGCTGCCGTCTGGCAAGGTAGTCTCCAGTAACTGATTGGTGAACGACGTTCCGCCATATTGCTGCCAGGTGTGATCATTTCGCTGGCGAGTATGGGTGAGATTTGCAATACACGTTACCATTTCACCTCTGTGTTCTTAAGTACTCTGTAACGATATTTAATCCCGACTGGTATAAAGGGTATAATGAATAGCGTGTAATCCCTCGCCAAGCTCTGTGCCTTCGAGTATTTCCCACATTCGTACTTAATTGGCTTCTCCGTTGCAAGCCACATCGTTGCGGTCTCTGGATTCACATGCTAGAGCACAGACAGCTATAATTAACTGCGGATTTCGTCCGGAATGAATGGCATTCATGGCTACACATGTTAAACATTTCATGCACAGTTTGAATGACGAAGCTAGCTACATCATAAACTCCGCGCTTTTCACTGCAAACATTTTCGTGTATTGTTTGTAACACTTCAAATGATGTTTTGTAGGTTTACGAAGTATTTTTATATGGAGCAAAAAAATTTACTAATTATCTTTATGTTTACAATAAACATTAATTATATAGTACTGGCTTGAAAAAATAGAACTTTAACTTCATATATTACACAGCAAGGCGTTGTTAGATTTCATCGAATTGTCTTGTGCTACAAAAATAATTTTGGAAAGTAGTGTTTTTTTTAAGAATAGTTATCAGAAGTAACAAGAAAATAGTGTGGATTGTAATATGAAGGAGTTAAATAGATTAGAGGCCAAGAAAAGCACTGAAATTTAAATAGAGGATTTTTACAGCGCGTTATTTGTGATTTTCAATTTGTCAAGCAATCTGCAGTCTCTTGAATCCGAAAGGATTCTCGGATGGATTGAGGGGTATGCATGCCTTTTTTCCCCCTTCCAGCCAACCCTACACATCCAGTGAAAACTGTGTTAATTAACTCCTTTGGGTAATGGACTACATCATCGATTTGTACAACTGTAATCATAGATTTGTACTCTATTTCTACCGCTTCGAAAAATTTAAGCAAACTATACTTATGATTTATATATTGTTAACGTTTCTCGATCCTCGTAACATTTTCTTCTACAGCAATTTTCGAATTTTAACTGCAGCTCCTCCTCTATGACTGTTTCAAACTGCAGAGTAAGTATAGTATTAAACTGATTTTTGACTTATAAGCGTTTGTATTTGGAATGCTACTATATGTTCAATATCAGTTAAATATTATTGTGGTACATAAAATTTCAAGTTTCTTGGAGAGTAAAATATAAACAAAAGAGCCGCCATTTTTATAACTAGGACCACGACTAGATGTACTGCAAAACACGTTAATTCATCTCTCACGCCCCTTATGTGCCTGCTAGCCAATCACCGACGTTCAGCGTCGGGATAACATAATAATGATCGGGAAGGAAGGGGGGTTGGCAGGTTCGAGGGGGTGAGTTAGTAGACGCTCTGCCTTACCCCTACCCTGTAAGCCTTCCCATCATCTTCCACGTGGTCGAGCTTAAAGATGGATTAACAACCTCCAAGTAACGTTCGTTCGTGCGTATGAATAAAAGTAGAACATTGCATAAATACATACATTCATTCACATTCACACTTAGCGTACAACGTGGAAAAGATAGAAAGAGTAGCTCCACTTTCAACTTATACGTAAAAAAATATATTATTTCAATTAAAATAATTATGGTTAAGAAATAAGTATGCGAAATTCTGTTTTATTTCGCTAACTTGTACAATGTTTTGCACAAAACCTGCAAAAACGAAATGAAAAATAATAATCTCGCTTCGTAAAGTTACGTTTTTTATTGAATGTCCGCAAATAGACAACGCACGTACATTACTAACAGATTGTGAATCCGCTGTAACACTTTGAGTGTGGTATAGATTTACTTGCAATGAAGACAAGCTAGAAGTGAGTCTCCTATATTCATGGTTGCATTACCATCAGTTCTACTGTTCTCTATATTCCCATTTACAACAGTCCTATTGGTCCATAAACTAAACAACTTTCATTACTGGCTGGCTCTCTGCCAATATAATGCCGAGTTGAAAATGTCACAATGCTTCTTTCCTATGTAAAATAAGGTAAAATCCGCCCCGTTCATTTCAGCAATTTACACTTTGAACGTTGCTGACGTATTATTACTTTGCAAAGAACATTGTGTCAAGTGCAGGCGAAGTACTATTTCCTCAGCCGTGGCTGTAAATAATGCGGATGTCTAAATATCACAGCAAACTCCATATAACTCAGTTAAATTAAGAATACGTAATAGTGTTAAGAACGTTAAATACCAAAAAATTATTTATTTTTTAATTGTACCAAACATTATTCAGCTTATATGTCTTGTATGTAGGGATATTTTCATTGAATAAAAAATGTTATATTAAAAATTTATTTTCATTAATTTGATGTCAAATCGATATTTTTCTGTTTTGCTTCAGCCATAATAATAAATACTAACTTTTATAAACTAAATATATGCAACGTAAACTAATGCCGGGGGCTACTGCTTGACATATATGTAGTCACCAAATAACCATTAATGCATTTTAAAAAAATTTAAAAATATGCAAAAACATTTTGTAACTAGCTTTTTTTTCATATTGTTACTTGGACGCCTGAAGGGCGTATCTGAGTTTTTGAGGGATGGAGGTTTTAATAAAAATAAAATAACTTTATACAATAATTATATTTATTCACAATGCTACAAAAAGTCAGACATCTGTTATTTACCAGTCTGAGCGTCTATTAACTATTATTATTCTTATTGAGCGTAATACTTAATAACTATCTCAATTTCAATTAAGGTCTGTTCCACACTCTTTACTCTTTCTAATGTCCCTTAAACTGCTCCAATTATTTTCACACGTTTAGTTAAAACTGTATATTTCCATCGACCCGAATGTCTTTTCACTCACGCTTCCAGTCCACAGTCCCGCAGATCAGTCCCACTCTTCACTGCATACAAGCTCGCCGACGCACTCTCGCAAATCGCTGCAGTCGTCCCTCGCCGCTTAGGAATCGCCCAACTGTCGCATAAGGTTACACGAGACGCCAAACTCTCAGCTCTTAATCACTCACTCCTCAGAGGCCCGCACGTGGTAATAATACTTGAGGTAGGTGCCGTCTAGAAGGTTCTCTGCAGTCAAAGTTGTTCTGGGAAAAGTAATGGTGATGACCACGGCATTCTTGAGTGATAATTGGTAAATATGAGCTTCTCAGGGTCAGCGGGGCGAGAGCCACTATAAGTTTATCGGAGTGTGCGGCGGCGTCCTTTATAATAGGCCGCTCGCTTTCTGTAACAGATATGTGGCAACCGGCCTATCACTCGAATGTTCATTCAAAACAATCATTTAACTTGCCGCCGCTGCCATATAACTGGTGTCCTTCACTTCCACACGCTAGCGCAGGATGCGGATCTGCGAGCGCGTAACAATAAATATGGGCTATTATTCGCTGAATGCACATATGTCACGTGGTAGCCCACAGCATCAGTCTAGTTTGTAATTTTTTCATTTGTTCAACTTATTCGTTAATATGGCTGCAGAAAAAGAAGAAAAATTTGGATTTGATATCAAATTATTTAAAAAATATAAAGTGAAATATTTTTATTCGAGGAAAATGGCATTACATGCAATTCTTACGAGTTTAACAATATTTGGTAAAAAAAAATATATAATTGTTAATTTTTTGGTACCCGACACTCTGGTTTCAAATGCTGCAAACATGAAACTTTTTTATGCGTAGAGTACTTTAAATCAAAAAACATAACTTGTGTTTGCCTGCAGGGAAAATAACATACCTACGGAAATGAGATAATTCACACTGAAACAAGATGAAAAGAGTTACTTCAAGATATATATAAAAGTGTAGTGTACAAGGAAATATATATTTTTTCCTATTTAAGAAAATAACTGAAAACAAAGAAATTCTTGCATATATTTTATTTGTGTCTGCCTCTAAATTTTTGTAAAATAATTTTAATTTTCCATATCTTTAAGTGAATGACAAGACCTTTCAGTGGCTCTTTTCAAATTTTCTACAAATAGTTTGGTTTATTTTATTTGTACATTACAAAGAGAGTAAAACTTTGACTTTGACGTGTCATTTTGCAAAAACCAGGCGATCTAAAAAACAATTGTATAGAGAGAAAAGTGGTCAACGATAATGCCTCCAAGTTGAATAATATGTTGTACAAATATAAAACAACCAATTTTTTTGGGGCCAACGTCCTTATCAACACGCCTACAAGAGCCTAGCAGACAGTGCCGCCACAACGCTTGGACAAGTCAAACTTCTGTCCTTAGTGTCTTAAACCCCTCTCACGCTGTCAAATTCTCGCCCTCAAGTTCGTTTTGTCGATTAAATTTTACGACGAAATATGACCTTAAAATGTTTTCATCCTGTCAATTTTATAAAATAAACTTGAATGTATTTGTAAATTTGCCGCACTGTCAAATTTTGTTTTTATTGGGGGATCTAGTCTGAATTTTTATTCAGAAATTATTTTCTATGTGAGCTATTGCTGTTTTGTCTGCATGCAGTCAATGACAGGAAGAAATGTAACGAATGTTGTGATTTATTTGTGCTTTCTTACTATATTTAAATTTTATTTATCAGATATATTCCCTGCACAGTGAAATTAAATGCCTTAAAGTTCTTAACACTGTTTTGACATATCACTTGAAATATCATTCATGCGTAGATGGCTTTAATGTAAGTTAATTACGTGTCTTCAAAACTGTGTTTCCTTTACAGCGATTGTTCGCCTTTTTAAAGTTTCGTGAAGTCGGAAACGGCCTTTTTTGTCACGCACGATTCTGATTGACTGAGCAAGTCAAAAATCAAAGAAATTCTAGAACCTTCCCATTTTAAAAACGTTACAAGGGTGATCGAAAGGTCACGTATTAAGTCAGTTTAAGTTATGAGTTCGATAATCGGAAAATGCATATTTAATACGTTAACTTGTATGAGGCTGTGATTAGTATCGAATACCTATTCCAAAGCAGTTTTTTTGTTCTAATCATAACTTTTTTTTAACGTATGACAAGATTACTTAGAGACCCGGAAATTTTGTGGATTCATCAGAGGACAAGTTAAACTGCATTCACGTGCACATATGTATTTGTGCTTACATTGTTCCACAGTTTGTTAGACACGCCCCGAACGACTTTCCACTAATAACGAACATGCAAGGAAAATAAGAACATATTCCCGTGCTACCTGGTCTGGGGTTAAACTGGAGCAACAGCCAATGAACAAGTAACTGATGCCCGAATCCACGAAGGATTGTGGAGTCTAGCTTGTTGCTGAATTAATACGCGAAATTTCCGGGTCTCTTAGTTATTACAATAGTTCAAGTTACTGCACCTAAGTATTCTCCGCTAAAAATTATCCTGAAATAACCAGTTCCTTGTGTATAATCGCTGTTATTATGCACTATATATATATAATGTGTGTGTCTGTGTCCATGGAATCAGGAACCTAAACTGGTTTACACAAATGGAAAATCTTTTAGTTGATGTTTGAAAGCAGATGCACACATAAATGCCGAGCTTTTTTTGAATAAAATGGTTTGTCTGAAGCACTGTAGCTATGTCGTTTCTCGGGCTAGGCACGCTTCACTCTCAGCAAAGTCACGACACACGATTAACCGTGGTCGCTACAAAGAGCAATATGTACTCTCTCTCTCTCTCTCTCTCTCTCTCTCTCTTTCCATTCAAATAGTTCCGGTAACGAAGTGAAAAACTTTCTATAGGGGTTTCCTCATTAAAACGAGGCGTCTTTTCGCAGAACCTCCGACCTGATGAAAATTAAATTCCTCTGTTACAAGTTGAAAAATGCCGAGTAAAAAAAGTCTTGAAACTACTTTATTGGTGTTTCCCTTCAAACGGATCTTGTGGTGTAACGCGTCTGGTTTCGGTACTTCATAAAACACTCGCGCCCGTCAAGACGCGTTTAATGAACTCATCTTCTACTTTAATGTTTTTCCCAGAAGCTTTGCTAAAAGAAAGTGCTCTCTAGCTGGGAGAATTTACTGCAGCAATGACCACTTTCAACACACAAGCTATCAGTTAAACGCTTCACAAAATAAGAAGTTCTTTATCTTAATCTGCTTCCTAATTGCGCTCCGAATAAATACTTTATGTGTAAATTACGCTTTGATAACCAATAAAAAAAAGATTAACGTCAATTTTAATTAAAGCGATAATGTATTTGTTAACATCACTTCAAGTATATGTGAAACATAAGTGTGGACTCATTACCATATGGGGCCGCGGTTGCTGATCGGTTAGACTGCTCGCCTCACACCAAAGCGAACCGGGTTCAATCCCCGGCCGGGTCACTCCCGGATTTTCTTAAGTGGGAATCGCGCCGGACGATGCCGCTGGTCAGCGGGTTTTCTCGGGGATCTCCCCCCCCCTTGCATTACGGTTCTGCTCCCTTCTTACCACATTTCACCCTCATCCGCTCTCAAGACATTGTTTTCAAGAGTCACCCAAATATCTCATCTCAACTCATTACCATATATATATAATAGCATAAGAAAAATCGGAACTGTAAAAGCGAAAAGAAAAATTGTTCCTTAATCACTGTAAACGTTGATAAATCGATAGGGACACCCGAATTTCGCGAAAATATTTCATGACCAGTTGTATTCCATCACACTTTAGCTCAGATCCACTTTCCTGATTGGATTACTTACGTGGCATGCGTCTTTGGTGTCTGCTCGTGAATCACAGACGCACAATACAGGAGCAACCTAATTATGATTGACCAGCCTATTAAGAGAATGTTTTATCGCAAAGACACGCGACCAATACGTAAAAGAAAATTGCTCATATACCCGTAGAGTATTGAGATTTAACATTTACGAAAATCTTTTCTCTAAATTCGGGTGTACCTATAAATCGACTGTTTGGTTACAGTTGATAAAATCATGCATAGAGGTGACAGTGCCTTAGAAATCGTTTCCGTTTTTTGCCCATTAGACTTCGTAAATACACACGCATAAAAATTTAATGTTATTCCGATTTTGCTGAAGTTATGGGATTGATATTTCCAACATGCTTACCGACGATAACATAAGTAGACCCTAAACGAATTATCGGAATCTTAAATGAATATAAAATCATTATTGTGTACAGACATTTTCACTGGATTCCGCCGTCATTAAAATTATAATATAATTATTATGATTTACGTTATGATTTTAAACTGGAGACGTGAAATATTAGTGAGTTCAAAGATTTATGTAAATTCACAGACTTGTGTAAAATAATGAAAATTGCTACTTCTCATGGGCTTATTAGCTTTCAGAATGGACGGTGATAACTGGGCGGGAAGTTTTTTGTGTATTTATTATTTTGTCATTAGTGTCAACGAGATGTCAACACATGGACTAATCAACCTAAATGTACCGATTTTTTAATTATAGGTTGTCCCGAAATGAATTTGCGAGTTTTTCAGTTCCCTACTGACAACTTTATAAAACTCTTTTTTTACATACTTTTCTGTTGTGTGAAACTATCAGTAGTTTATCTATGCCGAAAGGCGCTGTCTAGGCTACAGTTCGGGACCGAATGCACATATGATGCGTGTGTTGGGAAGCGATATGGTGTATCACGTTCGATCGCGCTGCCTGGCGGATGCAGTGCCGAGGTACGCCGAAGGTGGTGTGTTGTCCTGCTCCGTCCGGGCCGTCGACTCCAGCCCGAAGTCTGCCATCTCGCGGAGAATCCAAAGAGGACGACCATAGCTCACTGTGACAGCCATTCCAGGAGTTCCGCCTTTTCACGTCAGGACTGTGATCGTCGCCCCCAGTGGCCCTGATATCGTCCTTCACTTTCCAACTTCTCAGGCCCTGAGAAGCCATTTACGTTCGCTGGTACTTCCATCCGCTCACTCGACGTAGCCTTCACGTCCCGAAATTCACAACGCCTACTTCACGTGGAGTGGAAAGGTTTGGGTGGCTCTTAACATCGAGGTCATGAGAGCCGATGAGGGTGAAGCGAGGTGAGTATGGAGCAGCGTCGTAATGAAAGGGTGGGGAAAACGGGAGATCCCCGAGAAACCCGCCGACCAGCGGCATCGTCCGGCATTATTTCCATATGAAAAAATCCGTGAGTGACCACACCGGGAGTCAAACCCAGTTCACCAGGTGGGAGGTGAGTAGGCTAACCACTACAACAAAGCGGCTCTGCCTACTTAACGTGAAGGAGGCCGTGGTGNACAAAGCGGCTCTGCCTACTTAACGTGAAGGAGGCCGTGGTGGCTGAGCGGTTAACCTGCTTGCCTCCTACCAAGACGAACCGGGTCCCAGGCCGGGTCACCCCCGGATTTTAGCATGTGGGAATCGTGCCGGACGATACCGCTGGTCAGCGGATTTTCTCTCCCGTTCCCCCCA
Organism: Clitarchus hookeri; assembly: GCA_002778355.1. Taxonomy (NCBI): domain Eukaryota; kingdom Metazoa; phylum Arthropoda; class Insecta; order Phasmatodea; family Phasmatidae; genus Clitarchus; species Clitarchus hookeri. The sequence goes on along the minus strand of NQII01005214.1, from coordinate 59,532 downwards.
CCCTTGCATTCCGGCGCTGCTCCATACTCACCTCAATCACCCTCATCGGCTCTCAAGACCTCGTCGTTAAGAGCTGCCCAAATCTCTTCACTCATTTACATTTCTTCACATGAAACCAGGAATAAAGCGAAGATTAATATCTGAGTTACGAAATTCCGTACTAGAACTTATTGATTCTAAAATCCAGCAGCACTGCACGACGGAGTATGCCCAAGTCAGGCTGGAACGAGTAACGAGAACGAAGTACAATATAACTAGGGACAACTGAATTTCACGAAAATATTTCGGAACATGCTATATTTCAATACCCTGCGGGCATAAAAGCGGTTTACTTTTGCTTATTGGCGGCGTATCGAGTGTGGTTGGCTGCTGGATGCTGCGAAAAATTCTGTGTTGGCTGGGTTGCCGACTGGCGAGTAATTTACTAGGCGCTGAGTGGCATACGGTGTTCCGACATCTTGCTGGCCAGTGGCGCCATTTTGCTGGCGTATGTTGGTGGAGTTCACGTTACAACATGATATTCTGTATTCTTATTTACGCTGCGAGATTTATATATATATACGAAATTGAGGTTTGTCTCCAAATAAATAAAATCCTCCAAGAAAGTGCACTGGCAATATATATATATATTTACATATATTTACTAAATTAAGGTGTCCCTTTAACTAAATCAAATCCTTCAAGACAGTACACTGGCTCTATATATATATAGATATATATATATATATATATATATATATATATATATATATACACCGTAACTTCGTAAAAATATTTCCTCACATGCTAGATTTCAATACACTACGGGCGTATCAGTAAACATGTTACTCTTGTAGGTGACGTGTCTTTGCGAGAAGACATTTTCTTACTTGACTGGCAAATCATAAATGAATAACTCCTATAGTGTAGATCTGTGACACGCTGGCAGACGCCTAAGACGCATTATATGCGGGAATCGTCCAATCACGAAAGTGGAGCTGGGCTGAAGTGTTATGAAATACGACTGGTCTTGAAATCTTTTCGTGAAATTCGGGTGTCCCTACTTATTTGTGAACTGAAAAAAATAAATGTTTCAAAGAACCAAATTTTTGTAACTATAACCCATGTAAATTGTTAATATAAGGACATCAATCAGATTGGTTGCTGATACCATCTGAATATGTTAATGAAGAAAATAATAGCCACATAAATGTATTTTGAGGTTTTGTCTGCGATTGTAACTGCAACTACGAATATATTTAGTACAGCAGAGAATTTCTGTTCCTGCTACAGCACGGATAGTTTCCTCAACAGAACAACTTAAGCAACATTTGGATAGTTCCCGCAACAAAAAGGAACTACAATAAACCAACAGTACTCCCACCAAGGCGAACCTTTGAGTTTTCTCTGGGATCTCCAGTTTCCACCGGTCTTGCATTCCGACGCAGTCCCATAAATCTTTTCACTCTCCTTCGCTCTCAAGATCCGAAATCTCTCCATTCCAACTAGCATAACATACTGTTGCTGGTGCGGAAGTTTGGTTGCTGCTATAGTCCATTCATGGTTACTTCCACCTTTTATGAAGGCCTGCTGAAGTTCTAATTCCAGGATGTTCCCTCCACCTTTTGCTAACAAAGGTTAACAGAGTCTAGAAAATTACACCAAAGCCACAATGCACCGCATTCGTGCGCACTCAGTGTAATAATATTTTACATAAGAACTATTACTTAATAGACGTTACAAACATACTTCTCTTCTAAGTGTTTTATTTATATGAATTATAAATTATATTTTATAATTTATTGATCAAATATGAATAAATATTTAATATAAAAAATGAAACACTTTTATGTTAGTACAAGTATAAAACGCTTGTGATACTCGGCATATTTAGGAAACAAACAAAAACGTCATACATGGGGTGATTTTTCAAATACTTGTTCCAAAATGTGTAAAGNTCGGCATATTTAGGAAACAAACAAAAACGTCATACATGGGGTGATTTTTCAAATACTTGTTCCAAAATGTGTAAAGGAATCGCGAATAGACTATGCCATGATAACCGTATTACAGAACTTTTATGTAGTCACATACTGCTGATTTTTTTTTCGGTGCAGTAGGTATTCTTACTGTTATTGTAACTTTAAAAATCCATTTGCAAGCACTCACAGGTATGGTCCTCCGGCTTTGCTCCAAATTGTGTCTGTCGCAAGGCAGCAGATCATCCTCGCCCTACATGGCATGTGCCAGCCTTTACTCGTCGTCGCTGGCGCCCGAGGACCACAGATCCGCCATCAATCATNGCCAGCCTTTACTCGTCGTCGCTGGCGCCCGAGGACCACAGATCCGCCATCAATCATGGCCGGAGCAAACAGCGTGGTGTAACGCAGTGCCCCGCTGCTGTTTGCCCATCAATTAGCAAGGTCATAGGTCAACAGCGGGGCTGGCTAGAGGCATCCCTGATCTGTTGACACCCCGACACAGGCCGGACGGTACCTCCGCCCCGGCAGGGTCGGCTTGGATCAGGCTGNCATCCCTGATCTGTTGACACCCCGACACAGGCCGGACGGTACCTCCGCCCCGGCAGGGTCGGCTTGGATCAGGCTGCCACTGTGTGCCTACAACAAATTCTGACCGGGATCACCGTAAAGGATAATACGGGTAGAATGCTCATACGAGTTGCGCNACTGTGTGCCTACAACAAATTCTGACCGGGATCACCGTAAAGGATAATACGGGTAGAATGCTCATACGAGTTGCGCAATAGCCACACTCCGTGTTCCAACTTTGTGTGAGGGGGGCGGGTGGAATGGAGAGATTTGGGCGGTTCTTAACATCGAGGTCTTGAGAGCCGATGAAGGTAAAGTGAGGTGAGTATGAAGCGGCGCCATCGGAATGAAAGGACGGGGTAAACGGGAGATCCCCGAGAAACCCCACCGACCAGCGGCATCGTCCGGCACGATTCCCACTTGCAAAAATCCGTGAGTGACCCCGTTGGGAAGCGAACCCGGTTCGGCTTGGTGGGAGACGAGCAGTCTAGCCACTACACCACCGAGGCCGCGTCATCGACACACGTGATCTTAACTCTCCAACGTATTGCGTGTCTGTTCACCAATTGCAGACTTTCAGTGTCGGAGTACAGTAACACCAACTGGCCCAGTCAGGTAATAAACTGTCTTTTCACAAATAAACGTGGCCAGTGACTAAAGTAAAGCAGCAATTGTGCATGGAAGAAGTTGATGTCCAGCTTGCGCGTAGATATCTTCGAGAAAACAGGTGGCCCTTCTTATTGGCTGCGGTGCAGGCTGGCGAGTAGGTTACCAAACGGTGATTGGTAACGACGTTCCGACATTCTCTTAGCCAGTGATATTTTGTTGGCGTGTGAAGCTGGAGCTCCCGGAATAAGCGTTGTTTCGCCTCTGTATCCCTATGTGCCAATCAGATACCACGCTCGTTCTCAGGCCCTTGCGTAGCCAAACAGATAACGAGTACAGCCACATCAAAGGATCTCTTGTGTATTCATCTATCCTGTGACGATACGTATAAATAAAAAATATTTGCGGGCTTATGTCATTTTGAAAAATGTCAGCATCCGTTTATGTTACGTTTTGAATTGGCCCACGCAATTTTTTTTGCTGGAAAACTCTGAGCCAATAATAAACGTGTAATAAACCGCAGGTCCAATCATCGCCTTCCACCGTGGTGGAAATAAAACAACAAGCATTTCACAGCTGCATAATTATTGTACTTTAAACTCTGAAGGCTACCACACAGTTACCTGAACTAGCGAATTTTTTCATCTCTCTAACGATACCTATCATTCATAGAAAGTTTAAAGCTAATTGAGCACTTTTGGAATCAACCTTTGAAAAAAGTCACGGCCTCTGATTGCCTATATTTTAAGTAACATACTCACTGGAACGCTCCCAGTATAGTCGGTAACGACGAAGGTAAAGTATACCATGTCTTAGCACTGAATTAAATGTGTTAGGTAAGAATTGGTGCCTTCTATATGGTTTCGTCTGTTCTCTGTTTTTCTAATGCTTAAAAGTGTAAGAAGTAACAATTTGTAATGTGTTTACTTCTCTAATAATTTCACAGTTTCACTTAACCGACTCATGTAAAACTGATAACGCCCAGAGAAATGTAAATTTTACATACGGTAGAAGAATACACAACGTCCTTACAAGTACATAATAAGCAAGGCTTTCAAAAGTGCTCAGTTTACCATGAACAGCCTATAAGAAACTGTCTTACATCTCAAAGAACTCTGATGACGGTTCCAGGTTTGAATCTGGAGTAACCCTATTAGCACTCCCACGTATAACGGAAACGTTAAAGAAAAAAAGGTAAATTTGCGCAATTACAGAATATTAATTTNCCTATTAGCACTCCCACGTATAACGGAAACGTTAAAGAAAAAAAGGTAAATTTGCGCAATTACAGAATATTAATTTCAAGTAAGGTTGGGCTGTGTAATCATAGAGGTGACACCGGTTGAAGTTTATCCCGTTTCTGTCGATTAAAATTTAGTATGGTTAATATTTATATGCTTGTTTGAATCATGGAATGTAGGTAAACGAGACTTAACGAAACTTATTTAACTTTCCATATCTGTAAAAAAAATCAAAGCTGTTCAAGATAAACAAATATACGCGCGATAGTTCCATGCTTCAAGATGAAATAACCATGGGTGACAATGGCTTTTCTNCCTATTAGCACTCCCACGTATAACGGAAACGTTAAAGAAAAAAAGGTAAATTTGCGCAATTACAGAATATTAATTTTAAGTAAGGTTGGGCTGTGTAATCATAGAGGTGACACCGGTTGAAGTTTATCCCGTTTCTGTCGATTAAAATTTAGTACGGTTAATATTTATATGCTTGTTTGAATCATGGAATGTAGGTAAACGAGACTTAACGAAACTTATTTAACTTTCCATATCTGTAAAAAAAATCAAAGCTANTTAATATTTATATGCTTGTTTGAATCATGGAATGTAGGTAAACGAGACTTAACGAAACTTATTTAACTTTCCATATCTGTAAAAAAAATCAAAGCTGTTCAAGATAAACAAATATACGCGCGATAGTTCCATGCTTCAAGATGAAATAACCATGGGTGACAATGGCTTTTCTTCTCCTAAGTTCTGTTTGAACAAACATACACACACGCCTAAACATACACGTGAGCACACACACACCTAGACACACACGCGACCACACACACCTAGGCACACACGCGAGCACACAGAAATTGTCAAGCGACAGCGCGTGCTTCATATGATGCACGTGTCGCTGGTGGCCAGAAACCCGTCTTCGCGACCTCAGAATTGCGTTGTCGACTACGCGTTGGGCGCGTACGGGCTGTCCAGTGATCGATCATGCACCAGGGGAAGCTGTTACTTGTTTTGCCCTGTCAAATCTCCCCACGCCTCCCTTCTAACCCGTCACGTTCCTTGCCCTGCGTCCTGAGAGGCAGTCGAATGGGAACGGAGGGGCAGTCGAATGGGAACTCGTTTCGATCATGCGAGCAACCACGTGCAGCTTCCTATCACGTGTTGCTCACATGTGTTCCCGGACATAGATAAACTCTAATGTATCCATCCGCAAGCACAGTTGCTAAGCTCCGCTGAAGATTAACTTCCTATCTCTCTCTACATTTACATATAGACTATTATATCGTCTATTCATTTTGAATTCAACATTTGTAAAATCACCACACCTGTACCGTGTTTGGTTGTTTCCTAATTATGCCGTGTACCAAAAGTATATAATTTTTGGTTAACTTAAACATTTACNCTGTACCGTGTTTGGTTGTTTCCTAATTATGCCGTGTACCAAAAGTATATAATTTTTGGTTAACTTAAACATTTACTTGTGTTTTATCTGTGAATCGTAACGTTTTATTTATAGTTAATACTTATAAAAACAGAGAGAAAATAGGTTGTTCTGATAATGCCTAGAAATAAATAGTTCGCATGCAAAATATTATCAAACTTAATGTGCGCGAATGCGGTGCGCTATCCCTTTGATGCAATTTTGTAGATTTAGTTAAGCTTTGTTCATACGAAGTGGAGGAACAGTCTGAAAGTAGAATATTAGCAGGGCTTCGGAAAAGTTGGAAGTAACCATGTATTGACTATAGAGTGTTTTTGAACATACGTTGACTCAAAATATTTTCGCGAATTTCCAGTGTCTCTGACTATACATAGTGTTCAGGGAACTATACGCTATAACTAACTGTTTTGAGTACACTCATGAAGTTATCAAATCATCATTGGTGAATTATTATCACAGCGTAGGGCGATGATTGAACCTGCTTTTTATTGCACGTATATTATTTGGCTCAAGGTTTTTATAGCATACGTTAAATAACTCGTGGACCAATTGTAAACGAAACATAAACGTACAAAACTTTGGATGCTACACTACAAGAAATACGTGCAAGGCTTCACGTTTAGTAAAGAAAACCGTTTACGTATTTGAGTTTATTTCGTTTACGAAATAAAAAATTTGCTTTAATTGAAACCAAGTTTAAATATACTTAGTTTTGCTGTTGCTAGAATTTTTATTTTACGTTTCTGTTTTACGGCAATAGTATGTTTCTTTCTAGCAAATAAAAAAATTTTCTTTTTCTTTGTTTTTTTTNTTTACGTTTCTGTTTTACGGCAATAGTATGTTTCTTTCTAGCAAATAAAAAAATTTTCTTTTTCTTTGTTTTTTTTTACGGTATCTACCTGTATACAAAACGAAAGAGTTAAATTATAGTAAAAAATTTCTTTCGAACAGTCTAGTTTTCAATATGTAAAGAACTAGTTAACACATAAGTAGAGACCTGAAAAATTCGCGAGTTCAATTACCTGCAGGCTAGACAATATATGGTCTTATGTACAAATCCGATATTAACTGCACATTGGTTGTCTGCTGTCACATAGGAAGGCGACGATTGGGCCAGCGTTCTACAGGAGGTGTCAGACACCGTGTTGACAAATGGCTGAAGTTATATAAACGCACGTGTTTTAAATTCTAGGTTGTCCCAAAATGAATCCGCGAATTCTTCAGGTCTCTACACATAAGGACTTATTTAGATCACTGGCGTAGCTATTTGGCCTTGATACTGCAGTAACTGGCTTTGTCACAAAGAATACTACTGCTGGACTATTGTCACGAAAATGCAATATCATCTTCCCCAATTTTGCTTCATCAAATCCAAACCTACTGTTACAAGACGCCAGAGGTGGCGTGGGGAGTGGAGGTCTTAATAAAAATAAAATAACTTAATTTAATCTTTAGTTTATTCACACAATTATGATTTACAACATTTAAATACATATCTATAGCCACTATTGCGGTTATTATTCTCAGTAAACGCAATATTTAATGTCTACATGAACTGTAACTTAAGTCCTCCTCAGTGTCTTTATATTGCTTGTAGTCACTTGATTCACACTAATTATTTACACATGTTCAGTCTGTCTATTGTCATCATTCCAAAGTCTGTCACTCACACATCCCGCCCAACAGTCTCGCCCACCAGTCTGACTCTTCACTGTGCCGATGCTCGCAGTCCGCAGACTTCAATCCTGCTGGTTACTCTCGCCGCCACTTGACGCTCTGCTGGCTCGTCGCTTCGCTGTCTTCGCACAACTGTTACTTAAGGCCGCACAATCCTCCAAACCTCTACTCTCATAACTCTCCAAACCATCAGCTCGAAGGCCCGTTTCAGCTTAAGGCTGTTGGACACCAAAAAATGGATAATTTAATTTTGTACCAAACATAGTTCAACTTGGATGCATTATTGTGATGACATTTTCCTCGAATACAAAATTTTTACATTTTATATTTTTGAATAATTTGATGTCAAATGAAATTTTTTTCTGTTTTACTGCAGCCATAATAGCAAATACTAACTAAGTTGTACAGATGAAAAAAAATTCAAAGTAAACTAATGTCATGGGTTACCGCGCAAAAATGCCACATATCTGAAAAATATTGTTAAATATAAACTAATTTTTCCATATTTCTAAATTTTTTAATATACAAACTGTTGTTTGGTGATTACATGTGTGTCACGAGGTAGCCCATGGCATTAGTTTACTTTGCAATTGTTTCATCTGTGCAACTTAGTATTTGTTAATATTGCTGCAGCAAAACAAAAAAAATTGAATTTGACATCATATTATTCATAAAATGTAAAGTCTAAAAAATTTTTATTTGCTGAAAATTTAATTACATATAATGTGTACAATTTGAACAATGTTTGGTACAAAATTAAATTATTATTTTTTGGGGTTCCAATACCCTGAAGTAGTCTCGCTGGCCCGATCTGGAAGGTTCCCCGCACCTCGAGTCAGGCTGTAGAGGCTAGGGCAATGAACCAGAACAATTTTTCAGATAAGCGGAGAAATTCATACCTCTGAAGGTAAGAAGCGCAAGAGTTGCGATAGGATTATTGCGGTGGCACATTGTAGCTCGCCTTTGTGAATCACGGTCTGTTTTTCACATTATGCTCTGCTGGCTTCCCTTCACACTCGCGAGCAATAAAGGGCATGGGAAGCGGACGATGAGCAGCGAAGTGTAACAATACTTTACAGTGGTTCATATTTAACCGGGAATTTCTTTGTGCGGCAACAAATCATGAGCTGCAACAAAGGAAGTGTTTTCAAGAGTGTAGCCTGTCGCGAAATTAATGACGAAATTTTCACATCATTGCCTATACAGAAAATATATTGCGTGTTGATAACCGCGGCGGCATATACTCGGCGGAAGATTGGCCCAAGGTCCCCACAACATGGGGGGGCCATGGTGGTGAAGTGGTCAGACTACTCGCCTCCAACCAAAGCGAACCGTGCTCAATTCCCGGCGGGGATTTTCGCATGTGGGAATCGTTCCGGACGATGTCGCTGGTCGGCGTGTTTTCTCTGGGATCTCCCGTTTCCCCAGCCCTTACATTCCGGCGTTGCTCCATACTCACCTCGCTTCACCCTCATCGGCTCTCAAGACCTCAATGTTAAGGGGCCCTGCCTACTGGCTGGCAGCTGCGAAATGTAAATAAGAAATCTCAATGTTAAGGAAATTTCGCCTCGGTGCGTTAATTTTAAAGATAGGTGTTTTTAAAGTAAATATATTCTTCGCGAATTTATAAGGAGAAGTTCCCTACAGCCGAGATGTTTACATAACATGTATAGCCCATTTGCAAGGAATTTTTAAAATTCATGTTTTACAAAAAAAGTACAAACTGCCCATAAACATAACTGCTCGTAGGAATCTTCGCCTAAAAAGTTCGTGAAAAAAAAAACGTTACGTTTGAAACGCTTATCTTTAAAATTAACGCACTGAAGTGAAATTTCCTTAACATGCGATTGCGTATTAGAATTTTGCAGCTGCCAGCCGGTAGCTAGTGCCCTTATGAGCAGCCCAAATGTCTCCACTCCCATCTAACATCTCGTTGGCCAACGACGCCATTTTCCTGGCGCATGCGTTTCAAGTTCGCGGTGTAAGCGGCCATTTCGCTCCCGTATCTTCAAGAACTCTGTGGTACGATGAAACCGTTTTACTAACGCTGCAGCCATATTAAGTAGCGATAATGGCTCAAGCGCACACTACGTTGTGGAGTCTGGCCCGCTGCCGCGTCAAGTCACGAAATACTCGGGGTTTTACCAATACCATAAACTGCAATTTCAAAAGAAATGTGCAAAATGTAAGTAACTGTTCGCTTTTACGTTATCCGACTCTTTCACGACGCGTTAAACAATAAGGTTTAGCGAGTCCCTAATTGTCTTCTTACGTTTTTTATTTCATTTACAATTCACTGTGAGTACGAAGGAAAGAAGGGTAAGGAAATGAGGAGTCTTGAAGTAATGGTAAATACTCGTACTGGCGAAAATTGGGCAACGTCAAAGAAAAAAATTAAGAAAAGGCACAATTCGAGGAGATGAAATTTTTACGAGGACTGAAGATTTGAGATTTCAGAGAACAAATAATAAACGAAGTTCACAAAAGCAGAGTATAAATATGATCTGTGAGTAAAAATGTGAAACGCAGCATAATGAATTGTTAAGCACAGGTACATATCGGAATAATATGAGAAGGTTTCTTATTCGCGTTTAAATGTCCTTTATAATTAATCTTTAAAAAAAAGTTAATTCGCCCAATTACACATATTTTACAGGCACAGTAATCGGCGTGCTTATGAAAAAGTTGGCCGTAATGAAGGAAATGTTATTTGTTCTTTGTCATAACGTCACACAAAGTGTGTGATATTTAAAAAAAGATAAGTGAAATTACTTTACTTATGTTTTGTTGCTTTGTGCACTTCATTGTAAAAAAAATCTATTTGATAATAAATATTACTTCTTTAACAATGTTACAGTTTCACTTAACCTATGCATAAGAAAAGTGACTATATTCCAAGCACGGTTACTTCGAACTTTTTGGAAGCCCTGCTAAAGTTCTACTTTCAGGATATTCCTTCGCCTCATGCAAACAAAGCTTAACTGAGTCTAGAAAATTACACCAAAGGGACAAGTGTAATAATATTACGCTTAAGAATTATTTCTTACAAGGCATTGCCAACACAACTTTTTTCTCACTATTTTTATTCATATTTAGTATAAAGAAATATTATAAATTACGAATAAATTTAAAAATTTAAATTCTATTTATATAGTATATAATGTTAACACAAGTATAAAATGCTTGTGATATATGAAGCATATAGTAAACAAACAAACATGTCATACATGAGGTCNTTTACGTTTCTGTTTTACGGCAATAGTATGTTTCTTTCTAGCAAATAAAAAAATTTTCTTTTTCTTTGTTTTTTTTACGGATACCGATACAAAACGAAAGAGTTAAATTATAGTAAAATTGTTCTTTCGAACAGTCTAGTTTTCAATATGTAAAGAACCTGAAAAATTCGCGAGTTCAATGACCTGCAGGCTAGACAATATATGGTCTTATGTACAAATCCGATATTAACTGCACATTGGTTGTCTGCTGTCACATAGGAAGGCGACGATTGGGCCAGCGTTCTACAGGAGGTGTCAAACACCGTGTTGACAAATGGCTGAAGTTATATAAACGCACGTGTTTTAAATTCTAGGTTGTCCCAAAATGAATCCGCGAATTCTTCAGGTCTCTACACATAAGGACTTATTTAGATCACTGGCGTAGCTATTTGGCCTTGATACTGCAGTAACTGGCTTTTTCACAAAGAATACTACTGCTGGACTATTGTCACGAAAATGCAATATCATCTTCCCCAATTTTGCTTGATCAAATCCAAACCTACTGTTACAAGACGCCAGAGGTGGCGTGGGGAGTGGAGGTCTTAATAAAAATAAAATAACTTAATTTAATCTTTAGTTTATTCACACAATTATGATTTACAACATTTAAATACATATCTATAGCCACTATTGCGGTTATTATTCTAAGTAAACGCAATATTTAATGTCTACATGAACTGTAACTTAAGTCCTCCTCAGTGTCTTTATATTGCTTGCAGTCACTTGATTCACACTAATTATTTACACATGTTCAGTCTGTCTATTGTCATCATTCCAAATGTCTGTCACTCACGCATCCCGCCCAACAGTCTCGCCCACCAGTCTGACTCTTCACTGTGCCGATGCTCGCAGTCCGCAGACTTCACTCCCGCTGGTTACTCTCGCCGCCACTTGACGCTCTGCTGGCTCGTCGCTTCGCTGTCTTCGCACAACTGTTACTTAAGGCCGCACAATCCTCCAAACCTCTACTCTCATAACTCTCCAAACCATCAGCTCGAAGGCCCGTTTCAGCTTAAGGCTGTTGGACACCAAAAAATGGATAATTTAATTTTGTACCAAACATAGTTCAACTTGGATGCATTATTGTGATGACATTTTCCTCGAATACAAAATTTTTACATTTTATATTTTTGAATAATTTGATGTCAAATGAAATTTTTTTCTGTTTTACTGCAGCCATAATAGCAAATACTAACTAAGTTGTACAGATGAAAAAAAATTCAAAGTAAACTAATGTCATGGGTTACCGCGCAAAAATGCCACATATCTGAAAAATATTGTTAAATATAAACTAATTTTTCCATATTTCTAAATTTTTTAATATACAAACTGTTGTTTGGTGATTACATGTGTGTCACGAGGTAGCCCATGGCATTAGTTTACTTTGCAATTGTTTCATCTGTGCAACTTAGTATTTGTTAATATTGCTGCAGCAAAACAAAAAAAAATTGAATTTGACATCATATTATTCATAAAATGTAAAGACTAAAAAATTTTTATTTGCGGAAAATTTCATTACATATAATGTGTACAATTTGAACAATGTTTGGTACAAAATTAAATTATAATTTTTTGGGGTTCCAATACCCTGAAGTAGTCTCGCTGGCCCGATCTGGAAGGTTCCCCGCACCTCGAGTCAGGCTGTAGAGGCTAGGGCAATGAACCAGAACAATTTTTCAGTTAAGCGGAGAAATTCATACCTCTGAAGGTAAGAAGCGCAAGAGTTGCGATAGGATTATTGCGGTGGCACATTGTAGCTCGCCTTTGTGAATCGCGGTCTGTTTTTCACATTATGCTCTGCTGGCATCCCTTCACTCTCGCGAGCAATAAAGGGCATGGAAAGCGGACGATGAGCAGCGAAGTGTAACAATACTTTACAGTGGTTCATATCTAACCGGAAATTTCTTTGTGCGGCAACAAATCATGAGCTGCAACAAAGGAAGTGTTTTCAAGAGTGTAGCCTGTCGCGAAATTAATGACGAAATTTTCACATCGTTGCCTATACAGAAAATATATTGCGTATTGATAACCGCGGCGGCACATACTCGGCGGAAGATTGGCCCAAGGTCCCCACAACATGGGGGGCCACGGTGATGAAGTGGTCAGACTACTCGCCTCCAACCAAAGCGAACCGTGCTCAATTCCCAGCGGGGATTTTCGCATGTGGGAATCGTTCCGGACGATGTCGCTGGTCGGCGTGTTTTCTCTGGAATCTCCCATTTCCCCAGCCCTTGCATTCCAGCGCTGCTCCATACTCACCTCGCTTCACCCTCATCGGCTCTCAAGACCTCTATGTTAAGGGGCACTGCCTACCGGCTGGCAGCTGCGAAATGTAAATAAGAAATCCCAATGTTAAGGAAATTTCGCCTCAGTGCGTTAATTTTAAAGATAGGTGTTTTTAAAGTAAATATATTCTTCGCGAATTTATAAGGAGAAGTTCCCTACAGCCGAGATGTTTTCATAATATGTATAGCCTGTATGCAAGGAATTTTTTAAATTTATGTTTTACAAAAAAAAGTACAAACTGCCTATAAAAAATTTTAAAATATACGCTCGTGGAAATCTTCGCGTAAAAAGTTCGTGAAAAAAAAACGTTTCGTTCGAAACGCTCAACTTTAAAATTAACGCACTGAAGTGACATTTCCTTAACATGGGATTGCCTATTAGAATTTTGCAGCTGCCAGCCGGTAGCCAGTGCCCTTATGAGCAGCCCAGATGTCTCCACTCCCATCTAACTTCTCGTTGGCCAGCGACGCCATTTTTCTGGCGCATGCGTTTCAAGTTCGCGGTGTAAGCGGCCATTTCGCTCCCGTATCTTCAAGCACACTGTGGTACGATGAAACCGTTTTACTAATGCTGCAGCCATATTAAGTAGCGATAATGGCTCAATTGCTCACTGCGTTGTGGAGTCTGGCCCGCTGCCGCGTCAAGTCACGAAATACTCGGGGTTTTTACCAATACCATAAACTGCAATTTCAAAAGAAATGTGCAAAATGCAAATAACTGCTCGCTTTTACGTTATCCGACTCTTTCATGACGCGTTAAACAATAAGGTTTAGCGAGTCCCTAATTGTCTTCTTACGTTTTGTATTTCATTTACAATTCACTGTGAGTACGAAGGAAAGAAGGGTAAGGAAATGAGGAGTCTTAAAGTAATGGTAAATACTCGTACTGGCGAAAATTGGGCAACTTCAAAGACAAAAAATTAAGAAAAGGCACAATTCGAGGAGATGAAATTTTTACGAGGACTGAAGATTTGAGATTTCAGAGAACAAATAATAAACGAAGTTCACAAGAGCAGAGTATAAATATGATCTGTGAATAAAAATATGAAACGCAGCACAATGAATTGTTAAGAACAGGTACATATCGGAATAATATGAGAAGGTTTCATATTCGCGTTTAAATGTCCTTTATAATGAATCTTTAAAAAAAAGTTAATTCGCCTAATTACACATATTTTACAGGCACAGTAATCGGCGTGCTTATGAAAAAGTTGGCAGTAATGAAGGAAATGTAATTTGTTCTTTGTCATAACGTCACACAAAGTGTGAGCTATTTAAAAAATTATAAGTGAAATTACTTTACTTATGTTTTGTTGTTTTGTGCACTTCATTGTAAAAAAAATCTATTTGGTAATAAATATTACTTCTTTAACAATGTTACAGTTTCACTTAACCTATGCATAAGAAAAGTGACTATATTCCAAGCACGGTTACTTCGAACTTTTCCGAAGCCCTGCTAAAGTTCTACTTTCAGGATATTCCTTCGCCTCATGCAAACAAAGCTTAACCGAGTCTAGAAAATTACACCAAAGGGGCAACGCAGCGCATTCGTGCGCAATCAGTGTAATAATATTACGCTTAAGAATTATTTCTTACAAGGCATTACCAACACAACTTTTTTCTCACTATTTTTATTCATATTTAGTATAAAGAAATATTATAAATTACGAATAAATTTAAAAATTTTAATTCTATTTATATAGTATTTTATGTTAACACAAGTATAAAATGCTTGTGATATATGAAGCATATAGTAAACAAACAAACATGTCATACATGAGGTCAATTTTCAAAGGTTTGATTTTTTAAATGTGAAGAAACCGCGAATAAACTTTAGGCTCCATAGTAACATTACAGAATAGGTAAGTATAGAGAAACGAAATGATGTTGCGGTGCCNTGCGAATAAACTTTAGGCTCCATAGTAACATTACAGAATAGGTAAGTATAGAGAAACGAAATGATGTTGCGGTGCCTTTGATGTAAGCGAACTCGGTCGCTCATTGGTTGTGTGAAGCTGTGGGATCTGATTGGCTATTGCGCGTTATTAAATATTTCTTATTTGTCGGGCTGCCGTCTGGCAAGTTAGTCTGCAGAAGCTGGTTTGTGAACGACGTTCCGCCATATTGCTGGCCGTTGAGGATATTTTGCAGACGTGTGTGGGTGAAGTTCGCAGTAAACGCTACAATTTCACCTCTATTATTAAGTTCTCTGTGGCAATGTTAAGTTTACCTATCGCGGAAGGATACAAAATTATATTAAAGTAGATCCTATACTGGACTTTCAAAAATGCCCACTTAACCGCGAATAGACATACTACATGGGCAACAAAGGCGAAACGTTCGAAGATCGAGAAAGATGTAGTTTCTTTCAGGACGTCAGGCCTTGAGGAAAATCGATTAAGTGAAGGAAAAACTTATATTTCTAAAATCAAATGTTGTGTTTATTTCACACTGTTATGCTCAGCAATGATGACAACAACGAGGCTTCCATGATTAAAGCAGGCGTGAGTTAGACTCAGTCCATTGTCGGTACAGCCTGCTTGCCAAAAAAAAAGCGTCATTGTAAAGACATCAAAATTAAAGAGTGATTTAACTGAATAAATTAATTTGCAGTGTTCAGGAATTCCAGTAATGAGACTACAACCCTGATGACTCAAACAGTATAGTTATATCTTGTATTTACATAATAGTATGTTCTCGTTCAATAATATTATATTAGTTTAAGTTGATACCTGCCAAATGCTGAAGTTTGGAAGTAGGTATTGATTCTGCTCTGCGGCGTGAGGCGCCAGCATTTGATGCTAGCCCTCAGTGACAGGGCGTAGGAATACGTCGACACTGTTGTCTCTAGGTCCAATTTACTAATAAATTACACTTTATTTGTGAGTTCACATAATCGAGTTTTATTGGTGCTTGAACAGGTTAACTGGTACATGAACTCACGAGACAAACTCCCCTCCCCTTTTTCTATATACGGTACGTATGGTTTTACGCCGTGACTGGCGTCGTGGGGGGTGGGGGGAAGATTCTTCACACTTGGTGTAGAACTACTTATCTGACACTGCTGCGCTGTCTTCCCTCGGCTGGCGGCTTGGAACTGCTCCGGCGCTTGGTGGGGCGTCCCGACGCCTGCTCTCGGAACCCCTCCTCCCGGGTCCACTCAGCACTCTTCGTTTGATGGAGTCGGACTGGTTTTTCTCGGATTCTTCCCACCGCACGTCCCGCTTGACGGCATCCGACTGAGGTCGACGTCGTGATGCATTCTCAATCCGCGACTGACTCCGACTGACTGACTGACTGACTGCTCGATCCGCGACTGACTGACTGACTGACTCGTTCATCGCACTGGCATCGTCCGGCTCCGACCCGGACGCCTCGCATCAGGTCCCCCGACTGACTGCTCCGACGTCTCTCAACTGACTGATCTGTTCCTCCCTCCTTCGTGTTGTTTTGTAGNTCAAAGTTTCTCATGTTAAAACAGCTTCGAATTTACCACAAAACCTGCTATGATTATACGTATAAAATATAGTTAACTATTTAATATAATCCGAGTATACATATTAACACCTAAAGTGTTGCAAAATAGGTGAAATAATGGTCAGTGCTGTGAAAGCCAAGAAACTAGCATTAATACAGACATCGCCTTTCTCTAGGGAATACTATTGGTTGCTGCTGACACAAATACTATTTTATAATTGGCTGTTTCTTGTGCCGTGGATCTACTGAAACCCTTTCCATAGGTTCTGAAGTGTCAGTTGTTATTAGAAACTCGTAACTACATTTTACACTATAAACTACTCCTATTGTAACAACTGAAACGAAACATTAATGTGTACGTTAAGGGGTTAATGTTTATTAAATATGTTGTAACATACAAAACAAATGTCGGCTATTCACAGACAGTTAACTAGTAAAGGATGTAACGCATCCAACACTACTGTGAATTTGAAATTTATAGTTCTACTTAACACCTCGGCTATAACTGCCGAGGTTCAAAAAATTCTCTGTAAAAATTTACTCGGTCACAGATAGAAAACGACTGTATATTTCATTAGAGTTTTGAGGAAGGCCATGGGAGTCTTAAAATGTTTCTCTCTCACTTGTTATCTTTACGATGAAATATTAGCACTCTCGGCATTGTGTGCTTATGCTGCGGCCGCCAAACCCTCATTTGCCACCGAGTGGCCTTCGTGTCGTGAAACCGGGAGTCGAGACTCCCATAACACACCGGCTGATTGTAAACAAACTGCACCCCGATACATTTCCAAATCATTGGGTTGGTGGCGGGGCGCCGTGTGGTCGACCGTTTAAATATATTGTCCCGCGCTCAGTGTCGCATACACTCCTGTAATCTCAAGTCTGGTAAGCAAGGAGCATAAGTTAAGAAATCTGGGTCTCAAAAATATCAGATAACTGGATAATACACAGCTCGACTATATAGATATATATATATATATATATATGAATGAGCTTGGTATACTGGTAAATGCTAGTTATTCAATCCGCTGTTGTTATAGGTGACGTGAGTATGACCACACTCTTGAAAATAGCAGGCCATTTACAACCATTCATTGGTGCACCTGGTGAGCTCTCTGTGGACAAGTGAGCAAAATAAATGGTGTAAGAAATAAACGACGTCCAACGGAATGGTTAGCGCTGTGCACACGCACATATAGATCTAGTCTATTCGCGGCTTCTTCACACTTTTGGAATTGAACCTTCGAAAAATTCACACCATGTAAGACGTGTTTAATTATTTCGTAAATATGCCATGTGTCCCAATTACTTCCCGTGCAGTGTTCATAAGGTTGTCTGCTACGTTATATTAAGTCAGCAAAACTCAGTCTGTAATATACTCTACGTAAAAAGGGCGTGCGCAGCTTTCATCATTAGGGTGTGCACAAAGAGAATCGCCGATCGCCACCAATGAAGTGGGGGCCTAATATTTTCTACTTCGGGGAATTTTTTATTTTTAAATTTAAAATAGTTGTAGTTATGGAAAAGTTATGACAACATAGGATATTTTAAGAAAACCACATTTCGCAAAGTTGATTAAATAATTCAGAAAAGAAAATCTTAATTGTGAAACTATAATTTAAATTTTGTTGAATTACAGTACAAAAATTTGCTATAATTATTATATAGACAAGTAAATTTAAAAAAAACAATAACATTTTTTGTGAAGACAAAATTTTTAAAACCCAAATTTAAATTTGAAAAGCACGAACAACAAATTGCAGTAGTTACAACTATACTTTTAAAATACATAGAGTGTTACTTCGCATGTCGAGATTGGCCTGACACCTAAACCATGTTTTATAAAGATATTTCAATCCAAAATATGAACAGTATTGCTGTAATTAGGGTGTGCGTGGGCACACACCGCTCACCCCGTGTGCACGCCTAAGTCTACGTAGCAAAGAAAATTTGTTTCGGACACCTTCAGATCGACGTTATATTGCCAGAGAGTTGGCTAGTAACGAGCGCTGTAAAGTATTGTTAGCATGTACGGTGTTGTGTGAAGTAATAAGTTTGTATATGGGAATACAGAGACTAATGGAACTGATGGTGATGCAGTCGTGAATACAGGCGACTCACTTCTACAGTGTCTTACGGCTGTTGACTGGTTTGAAAGCAGTGAGAATTCGGAATAGGGAAATACATGCTAATGAAATTCGGTTTTTTAAAATCCAATTTTGAAGAAACAAAAACACTAGTGCGAGACATTATACTATTAAGTTCTGTATCGAGACAAATATAACAATAGTTGTTTTTCAGTCATTTTTATTTAATTATTAAGGTTTCTGATCTTTCCAGAAAACAGGATATACATTTATGTTATAAAATGTTTCGGTAGCCTATAAGAGCGTATTTTTATGCTCGTAAAAGTTCCTAGTTATATATATATATCTTTAACAGGAACACCAAAAAAAACGGAATTCATTAACATGTATTTCCCTATACCAAATTCTCATTACTCCCAAACCAGATAACAGCCTTAACTTCCATTAAATCTGCACCGCACTCGGTGTGTTAAAGCCGTGGAAGTAATATTCCCTCTAGAGATAACTCTTGAGGCACTTGTGGCAAGAGTGGGGCTTCCGCTCTGGCTCGGTCCACTGCACGCTCGAATTGAAACAGTTCGCTGTCTGGCAAACAAAAAACACGTGGAGCGGACGGAAGGTACTTGGAATTTATTACCGTCATTANACTGCACGCTCGAATTGAAACAGTTCGCTGTCTGGCAAACAAAAAACACGTGGAGCGGACGGAAGGTACTTGGAATTTATTACCGTCATTAACTCCCGCAGCACATTTTCGATGAGTAACTGCCCGTCGCTACTAAGCCCCTAACACCACATTTCACATGCAAAATTGTCGTACCCACGTCAGATTAAAGAGGTGACTGCGTCAAGATTATTTTAATACGCACGTTACAAAGGTTTACAACGCGACGTCTTCAAATCAATCGCAGTATGGAACGTTTTGAAACACCAACCTACACTACGAACAATACTATTTTTTAGTGTGTACAGTTCAAACTTCCGGAACATGAGCGAAACNTAACTCCCGCAGCACATTTTCGATGAGTAACTGCCCGTCGCTACTAAGCCCCTAACACCACATTTCACATGCAAAATCGTCGTACCCACGTCAGATTAAAGAGGTGACTGCGTCAAGATTATTTTAATACGCACGTTACAAAGGTTTACAACGCGACGTCTTCAAATCAATCGCAGTATGGAACGTTTTGAAACACCAACCTACACTACGAACAATACTATTTTTTAGTGTGTTCAGTTCAAACTTCCGGAACATGAGCGAAACCAGCTCTTTTACTTGATGAGCTATACTTTTTATTGCAAGTACATGGACGTTGTACAAGGCCAGTGATTGTTTTTGCGAAACAACTTGAACACGTGGCAGATGCATTCACTACGTACACAGGAACAGTTTTTCTTTAGCTAGCGGCTAACATCTGCATGAAAACAAGCTTCGGTATCTAACATCGCCTCTCACAATTTTCTTTATAAAATACGCTGTCTAAAAATGTCTGGTTAACTTTCTAAACGGCAATTTTTTTATGCGGTCTGTGTGCATGAAAGATGAACAAAAACGAAAACCCCAGCAACTGGGGTTCTTCCACACACACATACCTAAACACTNGCGGCTAGCATCTGCATGAAAACAAGCTTCGGTATCTAACATCGCCTCTCACAATTTTCTTTATAAAATACGCTGTCAAAATATGTCTGGTTTACTTTCTAAACGGCAATTTTTTTATGCGGTCTGTGTGCATGAAAGATGAACAAAAACGAAAACCCCAGCAACTGGGGTTCTTCCGCACACACATACCTAAACACGACAGAAACAAATTTGCAAATCTGAACAATAAACAGAACAGAAATTTCACTTTGGGAAAAGCACCGATTAAAACCCNGACAGAAACAAATTTGCAAATCTGAACAATAAACAGAACAGAAATTTCACTTTGGGAAAAGCACCGATTAAAACCCAAACACAGTAAAAAAAAACAGACCCAAAATGAACAGGACAAAATAAACTTGACTATCCTGAATGAACTAGCCACCATATCAGAACAATAAACAAGAAAGTTTCTTAAATTAAAACCACCCCTCCCCTCCCCCCTCTCCCTCAGCAAAGCAGCAAAGAAAAATAATTTAATGGTCAACGAAAAATAAACATACAACTTAAGTACTGAAGAAGAAACAGAAACGTTGTTACAAGAGGCAAAGTTGAATACTAACACACGTGCTAACCCAGAGATAAATGAACACCAGAGAAAAATGCAATTCAATCACAAGAACAGAAATACACGTCACAAACAAAGCACAGCTCTGAACAAAAGCAGGATTGTCAGCTGCTCCTAAGGCCCGCGCACGTGTGAGGCCATCATCAAGGAATTAACTGCAATAGAAGTTTTTAGCGTACACATCTTAATAATGCCACATTTCAGGCTGAAATATAGGAACGTTTACTATCGACACTATACGAAGTAGGTAACTTCCATTTGACTCTTTCCTGAGCAAAAAAAAACGAACACTGCCATAGATGTATATGGAAAAATAATTTACCACTCGCACTTTCTCACTATACGTATACATGATAGTAAATTTGCGAAGAATTTCTTATGGAGTGTAGCACTTATCCATCGCATATTGCTTGCAAAAAAAACCGACTCGCGCCAAAAAGGGATTCAATTAACAAACAGAAATGGCCCTATCTATGCACACGCATGCCAAACTGCAGAATTTCTTTTTCCTTTCGCGTACTTTTTGGCGAATATATTAGGCGCTCTTTAAAAAATGGCGATAATTCATTTACAAAAATTAAAAACAGGCTGATTAATTTTTGCTAGCGTTTGAAATCCCACAATTATCCCGACAAACACGGGAGAATGGCGGAGTAGGAGAGATTTGGGCGGCTGACGTTGTAAGAGCCGATGGGCATGAAGAGGGATGACGATGGAGCAGGGAAGGTGGAGTCCTGCTTAGAAGAAACCCAGCGGCAAATGGCAACGCATCACTAAGAAAATATTCGTAAAATTATCAAACCAATGTATACGAATAGTGATAAAGTGCGAATGTTAAACTATTTTCCCATAGATACATGGTGCCGTTCCTACATTCGTTCACGAACAAGTAACATGCGTAGGTTAAGTCTCCAACCTTGCATAGTAACGACGCTCAACATTCCAACACTTTCAGTCTGACATGTGGTATTGTTTCCATACAATTAATTGGTAAAAATTTCCATTCCAGCGTAGGAAGTTTACCAGGAATTTTTTACAGTGATACGTCAAGTTTCCTGCAGGCGGAAAACACGCNGTGCGAATGTTAAACTATTTTCCCATAGATACATGGTGCCGTTCCTACATTCGTTCACGAACAAGTAACATGCGTAGGTTAAGTCTCCAACCTTGCATAGTAACGACGCTCAACATTCCAACACTTTCAGTCTGACATGTGGTATTGTTTCCATACAATTTATTGGTAAAAATTTCCATTCCAGCGTAGGAAGTTTACCAGGAATTTTTTACAGTGATACGTCAAGTTTCCTGCAGGCGGAAAACACGTGTTTGACTTCGTCAGGAATTGAAGCTGGCACGCTGGGGTGGAAGCAAATGTACGAATGAAATACAACTCATTCGATNGTTTGACTTCGTCAGGAATTGAAGCTGGCACGCTGGGGTGGAAGCAAATGTACGAATGAAATACAACTCATTCGATACAATTTACACAACTGTGAACAGAACGCACAGTACCGGACAAAGCGAGGCTCAATGCCTAATGATATTCCTTGTGGGTGATTGTGTTAACGTTCAATGTTGTGAATGGTTCATATCACTGTAACCGAGCACACAGCCTACAGCTTCCTGGTCACTAAGTACTCTGTCAGCTTACGTACAGTGGAGAATAGAGTTTTGTTGAACCAAGCGGAGTTTGTTTGGCGCGACTAAATTAATTGTTTGTATAGGAGCAATTAAATATTTTGTTGTTGAAACGAAACTCTTTGGTTGTTCTTATTTGTTTGCCTGAAACTAAGATTTAGTTGGTGCAACTAAATATTTGTTTGGCTCTGCGTAGGGACTTGAAACAGCTTCGCTTAAAATAAAGTATTTGGTAGCTTAACCGAGGTTCGAACGCGTACTGCCTGAGTAATACGTTCCAACCACCTCAGCTAAAGTGACTACTAATGAAATGAGAATGTTTTTAAATACATACAGTTCACCTACTGTATAACTTGCGAGAGTAAATATTTCAAGTATTATAGCTTTACTTTTTATTTCCCTGTTGATCTTTCTTTGTTATAATATTTATACTATTATTAAGCATCAATAAATGCACTACCAGACGCTGTTACAATCCTAATTGCCACAAAAATTACAAACAAACCCTCGAGCTGTATTTTCGAAGGAAGGCGATCATACGAGTTGTCAAGTTTATACAGCTAAATATGCTGTTGACAGTCTCATTTCTTTTGACCCAACACAGAGATTTGGTTTATTCAAGCGTGTATTTCGATACGTGAACGAAATTAATTTTGTTGCTTTTCAAGTTTTATTTACTCAACAAATAATTTATTTGGACATATGAATATATTTTTGGCCTGATACAAACAAGTATTTTGTTGACTGGAACAAAACTTCTCTCTCTCTCNTTTGGACATATGAATATATTTTTGGCCTGATACAAACAAGTATTTTGTTGACTGGAACAAAACTTCTCTCTCTCTCGCTCTCTCTCTCTCTCTCTCTCTCTCTCTCTCTCTCTCTGTCTGTCTGTCTCTCTGTGTGTGTGTACAGTGTGCATCNCTCTCTCTCTCTCTCTCTCTCTCTCTCTCTCTCTCTCTGTCTGTCTGTCTCTCTGTGTGTGTGTACAGTGTGCATCGATGTTTTTTTCTTATTTACAGCAGTTGTAACCGTAAATTAATTGGGGTCTGTGAAAGAGTTATCAAGGGTCTCGTTCGACCTCGATGAGAACCTAATCAGCATGACATTCTGACTACAGAAAATACATTACCACTGCCGCGCATCGGTTACCGGGATGCGTACAGTCTCACGCACGTACGTGCTAAATTTGTTTCTGGGAATTGTTATCCGATATCGTCACGTTGTATGAACGTTGCACGCACTGCAATTTGTATGTTAATCTCGATGAATACGCGGGCGGCATCAAACTGCACGGTCAAATTACCCCTTGGTTTAGCCGCCTCGCTCATGTTGTTTCTTCTTTCGAGAAAAAAAAACACGACATTTGAAANCCCCTTGGTTTAGCCGCCTCGCTCATGTTGTTTCTTCTTTCGAGAAAAAAAAACACGACATTTGAAATTCATGACGAACGAAGGAACTCCGATAATCAGTCAGCGCGCTGGCGAAAACAATATCCAATCACTGATCGTGATGCGTAATCTGTTCATCTATATCACTGCAATCCAGCAATAATCTACGCGTTCTCTGTGTGCGGACGGGATGCAAATTCAGAGCAGGTACATTTTGGCGTTACTAAAAAAGCAAAAACCGCTGGTGGGAAACATTTGTGATGACGTTTACGCACGAACTAATTTATGCGATGACCGCGCACGTGCAGATTACANTCGCTGGTGGGAAACATTTGTGATGACGTTTACGCACGAACTAATTTATGCGATGACCGCGCACGTGCAGATTACATGAACGCGTACACTGAATTTCAGCAACAGTCTGAATACATTGGATGTATATATCCTAAACAAGTAAAAACTGTTCACGTTAAACTGAGCACTTTTGAAAGCCCTGCTTAAGATCTACTTATATACGCATTGTGTATTCTCTCGCAATATGTAAAATTAACATTGCCATGGACCCGATCACTTTTTTCATGCTTCGGTCAACTGAAACTGTTAAATTATTAGCAAAGTAAGTGTTCAACAAACCTGTTAAGTCTTATACCTGTTTACATTAAAAAAACACAAAGAGATAGAAATAATTTCATTATTCACAAATGTTTACCAAAAACTTTTAATTCAACGTTAAAACATTGAACTACTTTCCCTCCATCGTTACCAACTTTACTGGGCGCATGCCAGTAAGTGCGTACGTTAAAGTACAGGGAGAGTATAAACGAATACACCAACTTTGAAGGTCTATAATATCAAAACCAAACAACCTACAACCTTGGTTGACCAATAAAATGAACCATAGAACCGCGAAGTTTGTTTGCCATACATTCATAAATGTTCAATGTGATCACCACGAGTGGCCCGGACGACATCTACGCGATAATCAAACTCGTTCCACGCTCTTGTCAGCATATCAAGTGTTACGGTTCGTATGGCGTTCGTAACACTCGGTTTGAGGAGGTGAGGGGGTACCGCTCTCGCATTCGACACGTCAATTTGAAGGGGACAGTCTGATGTTTCCTTTATTGTGCGCCACCCCATTGTCCCTAGCTGTTCGCGGATACCTGAACGAGACGTTGCCGCAACGCTGTATTGGTAGAGAAGAGGAGCTGGTGACCAGGCTCTTCATCGCTGGCCCCCAAGAAGCCCGGATCTTACCCGGTGCGATTTGTTTCTATGGGGGTACATAAAGGATCAAGTGTTTCGTCCACTATTACCGACTAATATTGACGACCTCAAAGCGAGAATTATGGACGCCTTCCAAACCGTAACAGCAGACATGCTGACAAGAGTGTGAAACGAGTTTGATTATCGCGTAGATGTCGTCCGGGCCACTCGTGGTGATCACATTGAACATTTATGAATGTATGGTAAACACAGTTCCACGGTTAATTTGAATGGTCAATAAAGGTTGTAGGTTGTTTGGTTTTTATATTATAGACCTTCAAAGTTGGGGTATTCTTTTATACTCAACCTGTATATNAAAGGTTGTAGGTTGTTTGGTTTTTATATTATAGACCTTCAAAGTTGGGGTATTCTTTTATACTCAACCTGTATATGCAGGTAGACAGGTAGAGCCAGTGACATTTCTCAAAAGTTGATTTCAGAAGTGCTCACTTAACAATGAACAACCTATAACAAATCTGTAATCGAATTAATATGAGATTTTTTGGATAAAGTGTTGTGGCTCGGCCAAAGGTAAGATGATCGCTGGATACAAACGAATGCACAACAACAAAAATTATAAGTATACCAAATCTGAAATCGTGTGGCGATTCTTTTGATGTGAGCCTTCCCGTGTTCCTATTGGCTGGCGAGGCTATGGGAACGGGCCTAGTATCTGATTGGCTACTGCGTGCTGCGGGACATTCCTTATTGGCTGGACTGCCTGCCTGGCAAGTAAGTGTAGTATACTCGTGTTATGCTTCATGTCCCTTGCTGATCGTGTGTTATTGGTACTTCAGATCTTCATGTTATCCTCTTTTATTTATACATGTATCCACGAATTTGTTATTTTAATATCATTGGCCATATTCTCTCCCTCCCTCATAGGCCGTATCCCAACTTTAAAGTGTGCTCACTCTCTCACACTCTCCACTCTCACTCATTCTGGCACACTCTCACTCACTCTAGCGAATTGAGACTTGTGCGCTATGTGAGCCTTCGGCATTATTTCTCTGACGGTAAAGATAATAAATAGTGAAAAATGAAAAATAAATTTAAATCTACAGCATTAAAAAAATTTAACTATTTTTAATATTTCTTTGTGTGTGATAAAAAACTTGAATATTATGTGCAAAGCAGAGTTTTTTAATAAAATGTGGACAATTAACGTAAACGAAACGTGAACATATGCAATTTCTTATGTTCCGTATCATACGGAATATTGTCGGTATTACACATTTCACGATACTAATGATTAAGTTAAATCAATTTAATAATTATAACACTGCTGTAGAAACCAAAATATATATCTGAATATTCGAGGTTGGGCTTGAAAAAAACATGGCTGCCACAGAGGGTGCGAGAGTGAGCAGCGAGTGAACATCGTCTTCGGACAGCAGAGAAGACTCCCTGTGACGCCAAGAGTGAGCGAGAGAGTGCTCTCTCAGCGAATTGGGACATAGCTGTTCTTTCTTATGAGAATTTTTTGTAATGTTTTTGTTTTGTCCATTTTGGGGTTTTGTTCAGTTTCGTGATCTGCTTACAGCGCAATTTTCTTCTTTGTTACAGTCATTACTGATGATGTCTTTTTTTTCTCTTCGGCCTGACCATTTCCATAACGACAGAGGAGCCTGTAATTCTCGCTGGTGTGTTGAACATTGTAATAATTGTGATGTTGTTTACATGTCAATGTATGTATACTTCCTATTAATAAACAAAATTATAAGTCAAATCAAAGTAAGTAACCAGGCGCTGATTGGAGAACGGTGATCCGACATGTTGCTAGCCAGTGACGCCATATGTCTGGCGTGTGCGGTTGGAGTTCTCGTTGTAAGTTACACTTTTGTCTTCTTAATGATGGTAAATGTGGCGGACGTTACCGCTCCCTCGCGGTACTCGCGTTTCCCTCCGCCACTCTATTCAGTCGCAGGAGCCGCGGTGGCATAGTGGTTATACTACTTGCCTCCCAACTAGGTGAAACTGGTTTGATTCCCGGGGAAATCACTCCCGAATTTTCGCATGTGAAATCATGCCGGGAGATACCCCGGTCAGTTTTCTCGGGGATCTCCCGTTTCTCCCGTCCTTGCATTCCAGCACTGCTTCATACTCAGCTCGCTTCTCCCTCATCGGCTCTCAAGACCTCGACGTTAAGAGCTGCCCAAATCTCTCCACTCAACTCAATTTGCCATCTTCCTCGTTGCTATTTGGCATATATATAAAGTATTTCCTAATGAGTGTAGGAAGAAAAAACGTTTTCTGTTCATTTGTATGCTGTGTGGTTGTGCTATGAAAAATAATTTAGTTTAAGTAACCGTGCATACTTTCAAGCACTAGATTTCTTACAGTACTATACTTCTTGAAAATTAATGTACAACTCTATCTCATTTCGCAATTATCTCCGCTTTGGGGACCTCCATGCCATACGTATTATAAATTATATTGATATTTTGAGTAGAACTTTATTTTCATTCGTCCACTTTTTTGTATTTTTAAAAACAGTTGTAATATTTTTTGTGATACTATCACACTAATATTTTTTTGTAATTTGTCATTTTNCACACTAATATTTTTTTGTAATTTGTCATTTTAATGTTTTTTTTTAATTTTTGTCTGTATTTTTATATTATTTTGTCATTTTACATTAATAGTTATATATATATATATACTCAAATTACTCAGCGGATTTTGGTTTATGATCAGTATACACCATCTTTAACAAAATATTACTATTATTATTAGTTTCCTGGCGTCTTTCGTACGAGCTAATTCCTCTAAGCCACACGAGAGAAGAATAAAATGGCATTTTAATTAAGGACTCTGTTAGGCTTTTGTACACTTAACTATCAGTTTTGCTTCATCTTATTTCANCTAAAATGGCATTTTAATTAAGGACTCTGTTAGGCTTTTGTACACTTAACTATCAGTTTTGCTTCATCTTATTTCAAGCGATGTAAATATTTTTAAGAATAACCTTCAAAAAAACCCTCCCGTAATTTGCATGAATTTTAAAACGCGCCTTTACAAAAGTCCTTACAACTGATAACAAGAACATTATAGTATTACGTTTGAAAACTGAATTAATATACTTCAGGGCATTCAAATTTTCAATATGTGTTCTGCCTCAGCATTTTACTGAGCACTTCATTGTTGAGGAAAATTGGGCAACTCTTAACAACCATGTCTTGAGAGTCGATGAGGGTGAAGAAGGGTGAGTATGAAGCAGCGCCGGAATGCATGGACGGGGGAAACGGGAGATCCCCGAGAAAACCCGCTGACCATAGGTTATCGTCCGGCACCATTATCCGGTTCGCCTATGTGTGAGGCGAGTAAGTCTGGCCACTACACCACCGTGGCCGCACTGAGCACTTCAAAAAAATATATATCGCCTTTCTTTTCTGGCAAAGTCTCTTGGTAACGAGTTATAGACATGTCGGTCTCTAAGCGCAAC
This sequence comes from Clitarchus hookeri, assembly GCA_002778355.1. Lineage (NCBI taxonomy): Eukaryota > Metazoa > Arthropoda > Insecta > Phasmatodea > Phasmatidae > Clitarchus > Clitarchus hookeri. Next base: position 30,962 of record NQII01005214.1, on the reverse strand, counting down.
GCATTCCTAGCCCGTTAACTTTTTTTCGGATGTGTAACAGGCCGTATGATATGTTTTGCGTGGAGCTCGTTTGAAGTTGCCTACGTTGAGAACCACCCCCCGCCCTGCTGCGCGTATTATCCAGGGGATACTCGAGACATCAAAGCCGAGAGCTTCGAAAAGGTAAACTCCCAGGCGGCAAAAAAAATCAACTTAAAAAGAAAGTATATATAAGTTTATGGTCCGGCGATCTGGTATTCGCTCGGCGTGGACACAAAATATTTGCAGCGTTCTACGTTCTGTGGACGTAGTGAGAGCACCACACCGCAAGAACGGCACCGCATGCAATGTCCAGTATCAGCCTTACACATGACGTTAATGCTTATTTTTTATGCTTTATTTCTTCATGCGTAGTACATACGAGGTGCGTCTAAAAATTGACCCAATTATCAAATTTTATAACACTCGTAGCATCATTTGAAGAAACACTTCTTCTCAAAGCACGCTCGTAGCATTTTCGGGGTCGCGGTGGCTGAGCGGTTAGAGTGATCGCCTTCCACCAATTCAAACCGGATTCATTCCCCGGCCGGGTCACTCCAGATTTTTCGTAAGTGGGAATCCTGCCGGACGATGTCGCTTCTCGGCGGGTTTTCTCGGTGATCTCCCGTTTCCTCCGCCCTTACATTCCTGCGCTGCTCCATTCTCACCTCATTTCACTCTCATCGACTCTCAAGACCTCGTTGTTAACAGCCGCCCAAATCTCTCAACTCGTCGCATTTTAATAATATGATCACGTAAATCTAGTTCGGAATCAGAATAAATAAATAATACTATGTATTTCCAAGTACAAAAATTATCATGAATATCAAGNGTAAATCTAGTTCGGAATCAGAATAAATAAATAATACTATGTATTTCCAAGTACAAAAATTATCATGAATATCAAGCGGAGTGATGAGCGAAACGGGTCACTTAAGTTACTAAAAATTCAGTTGTTTAAATTTTTTGGTATTAATGAAACACGTAGTGATTTTTATAAACAAGTAATTGCAGACAAAAAAGTGCTTGGTGTGACATGTTCAAACAACAAGCATATTTGTAAATGTGTCAACAATTTAGAAATTATTACGTCGGCAGAACTCAACGTGCCTGGCACTTTGAGTGCTGCCGACGTAATGTTACGTCCTTTGAATTTAACTGAGTTCTGTAAAGTTTGTCGTAACATTACGACATCCAAAAACTATGAAGATACTGGCAAAGAAGCATTACTTCGCCTGAAGNCTGTAAAGTTTGTCGTAACATTACGACATCCAAAAACTATGAAGATACTGGCAAAGAAGCATTACTTCGCCTGAAGTTACTTAAGGTTCTCTGCAATATAATATTACGTCAGCAATACAAAGTGTAAATTATTCAAATGCACATAATGAGTTATATTTTATTCTACGTAGGAATGGACGTTTCATTGAGACACTGCAACTGAACATGATACAGGCAGAGAGCCAGTCAGTAATTAACGTTGTACAGTATAGTAAGCGTGTCCGGTGTTGTGTGAACAACAGTAGCGCAGCTGTCTCTTAGGACTTGGGAGCTCTGCCAATGTCGGGCCACTTCTCCCTTGGGAAAGGAAACAATTGGACGACGGTGGTACAACAGGGAGGGAGTGCCTGCAGATTGGTCTGCCCGCCTGCCAGCTACCTGTGGTTGGTGCTTTGCAAGTCGTTCTGCCTCTCTCTTTCACTTGGGTAGGCGGAACCAAGTCCGTTTTTAGGCCGGCGCGACTATAATAGGACAATTGAACCTAAATGTGAAAACAGATACACAGAACTGATGTTTATGCAGTCGTGAATACTGGTGACTCTTTTCTTGCCTCGCCAGTAAGTGTACCACACTCAAAGTGTTAAATGTATGTCTGTTACGTGTGTATGCAAACACGAATTTAGGGTTAGTATGAAATACAATTTCTCCAATACATGTTCTGTTCTTACGTTCCGAATATCTGGCAAACATAATCACAGAGTACGTTAGGATACAGAACTAAAACAACCACTTTTTTCGCGAACTCCAGCTGCACACGTCAGCAAAATGGCATCACCGGCCGGCCAATCAACATGTCGGAACGCCGCTCACCAATCAGCGCCTAGTAACTTTCTTGCCAATGGACAGCCCAGCCAATAGGGAACCTTTTCACAGCATACAGTAGCAAATCATGACACAAGACTTGTTGGAGAACATCGGGCAGCCAGTCAAAGAATGGGTACGCCCACGCTGTTAGAAATTTATGTAAATTTACGGACACTTTTACGGAGATGTAGAGTTAATACGCGGAAAGGCACTCCGTAATAAGGAATAACAGAAATGAGCTCCGTAAATATAAAATACGGAAGCTATTCATAATCTTATGGCTTCGATTTTCAGACACGAACAATGCAGATGACACCTGAAACACATAAAATCCCATCTTCAGAATACTACTTCGTGTAAAATAGTAGTAGGTGAGTGGCGAACCACTCATGGAGTGCCANAAAATCCCATCTTCAGAATACTACTTCGTGTAAAATAGTAGTAGGTGAGTGGCGAACCACTCATGGAGTGCCAATTCGTTTATTCATGTTCAAATTCTGCTACATGTTCAAATTTCCTGTATACACAGTAAAACACGCACATAAAAAAAATTAAAATTAAAATTTTTGTTACCTCATTTTATAAACCGTAAATATTACAAGCTCTCTAACACGACTTGAAACTAAGACAAGAGCAATCGTCACTTTAATTTTAAATCCATATTTACGAAAAACTTCGTGTAATGATGTGTTAGGTGAGTGGTTCGAGTTATTGATTGTTTATTTTTCGATTAGTGTTGAAATCCCACTACAAGACAAAATGTTAATTTTTTTTCTGTATTATGCACAGTAAAATACATTACGAAAATAACATGACTAGAAACTAAGAGGTACGTGCATCGTACAAAGAAATTCCATATTTACAAGACAACTTTCTTTTAAAACATGGTAAAGTTTTGATTAGTTAATATGTTTTTCCGAATTCAAATCCCGTTGCCGGACATTTTTTATAGTAATTTTTATATACTGTGCATCACCCAAATAATGAAAGTAAAGCTTTTTTTTTTTTTTTTTGTTATCCCGTTTTATAAAGAGCATACGAAAAATAATAAACTTGCAAGATTATGGATACGTTTCGTGAATTCACGGTGGTTTATGTGAAATTTACAGAGAGAACATTATTGAAAAAGAAGAAGGGACCGTAATTTGACGAAGATGTCTGAATAATTTGTAACCTGTATTTTCCGTTATTTTACGGACACTTTTTCTAACAGTGCACGTCAAGAAACTTATACGCCGTTTAGCCTCTGTGTGTTAACTACTCTGCGACGAGAATTTTTGTCGCGTCTGTAATCTCGCTGGGGACAGGTAGGCTGCGAATANTCTGTGTGTTAACTACTCTGCGACGAGAATTTTTGTCGCGTCTGTAATCTCGCTGGGGACAGGTAGGCTGCGAATAGTTCAGCGTGTGTCGCTGCCTTATCCTCGAGGCGAAGCACGAAGTCTGGCAGTCTGCCCTCGACGTCCAACATACCGCAGATATTGCATCNTCTGTGTGTTAACTACTCTGCGACGAGAATTTTTGTCGCGTCTGTAATCTCGCTGGGGACAGGTAGGCTGCGAATAACTCAGCGTGTGTCTCTGCCTTATCCTCGAGGCGAAGCACGAAGTCTGGCAGTCTGCCCTCGACGTCCAACATACCGCAGATATTGCATCNGCTGCCTTATCCTCGAGGCGAAGCACGAAGTCTGGCAGTCTGCCCTCGACGTCCAACATACCGCAGATATTGCATCCGGAGTTCCCTCGGCGCCATATGCGCTCTTCCTCCGTGGAGATCTGGGGGCTCGGGAGACGCCCGTCATATCTGCAGCACATTTCGCTTTCATACTCTCACTAGGAGCTCGGAACACGTGGAGGCCGCAGGCACTGCTCTTTGATGCCTTCCGAAACACGCTGTCCATACTGAAGAGCGATACATCCGCCCCTGTCGACCTCTCGATGGGACCTGGGACGGCGAGTACAGTACACTCTTTCTATGCGAAAATCTGGATAATAGCGACACCGGTCCACCATTGCCACTTATATATGTGTGTGTATATATATATATATATATATATATATATATATATANGCGAGTACAGTACACTCTTTCTATGCGAAAATCTGGATAATAGCGACACCGGTCCACCATTGCCACTTATATATGTGTGTGTATATATATATATATATATATATATATATCTTTCTCTTAATCTCTCGCTTTAATTTTCACATGAAGCTCGAGACACTTTGAGGCGCATTGACAAATCTTTCAATGACCTCAAGGGAAAAGTAAGCAGTAGGTGGAGGCAGGCCAACGGCAACGTCTGCCACGTTTCCTACGAGTGAAAATCCGGGAGCGACCCCGTCGAAAACTGAACCCTAATCCCCTAGGTGTGAGGTCAGCGCACTAAACACTCGACCACTGAAACCAGAGGTGCGTTCCAAAACACGGTTGCTGTACTGACAGTGAAGCGAGTACACTCCTCCGCAGCAAAATTCTGCGCCCTCATTAGCAAGAGTCATACAAACCACCCAATTGCCATAACGAATTTAAAAATAATGTGTTTAAACAGTGGTTTTCCGTTTGTTTGTATTTGGTTTTAAAACAGACACACGTCTTTAGGATAGAAAAAAATACATTCGCGTTCCACCGCTGTTGAAAATAGTGTGCCGGAATATTAAAGAATGTATTTATGTAAACATTTTGCTAGACTTAGTCAAAGCGAAGTGGTTTTATCAGATAGCCATTCAATATTACTTCACGGAGGTGGTTAATGTGTAGCAGAAGTGCGCACTCTACGCCATATTCCCTCTATGGTTTCGTCCTGCAGTTTTAGATGAGACAGTGCAGCCACACGGGTAAAAATGTCACCATGTCACCGGATATGTTATACAATTCCGTGTCGCCAACCAAGGTTTACATATCCTTATTTATTCCGTCACTGAGAAGGACAATATGATTATGGGATGAACCATCTAGACTGTTGCAATAGGGACAGCCACCTGATGGGTTGTGGTTACCATATAAATATTGTTGACATAGATAGTATTACCAACAGAACTGTATGCCGTATTCCGGCATGTAGTTGTATTTAATAGAGTACATATGGTTGCTACAGCAGAATGCTGCGTTACTACTATAAAACAGATAGTACCAACAACATAACAACTACAACATTATTTGTATTGGCTGAAAGCCAACACATTATTAATTTAACTACAGGTTTATTTGGTTTTTCACTACCTCACGGTCAGTGTGTGAATGTTAAGACTGCATTTAACCAGTATTGTCCCGAATACATTTATGCGCTCAAGAGTTGCATCGTTTAATATGTTCATGTGCACAGTAGTTGTATCAAGCGTTTTTCTCATTACCAATAAAAACAACGCACTGCGATTNTTCTCATTACCAATAAAAACAACGCACTGCGTGTTCGTTGATTACAGAAATAATCCTTCACAAATGATAGGCACTTAAACTTCAACAAAGCATAATTCTCACAAGGAAACCACTCAAAAACACCAACCCGAATTTTTTTTTATACAGTGCCAACAGAACTACCCTTCACGTGTAACATGTCCTGAATCAAGAACAAGAGGACTGAAAGGGTCAAACTTTATGTAATCACGCAACCTGAAATTCCTTACGGATCATTTTTAAATTAGGGGCCGCGGTGGTGCAGCGGTCAGACTACTCGCCTCCTACCTAGGCGAACCGAATTCGATTTCCGGTGGAGTCACTTCCAGATTTTCGCACGTAGGAATCGTGACGGACTATAACGCTGGTCGGCGGGTTTTCTCGGGGATCTCCGGTTTCCCCCGCCCTTTCATTCTGCGGCTGCTCCATACTCACCTCGCTTCACTCTCATCGGCTCCCAAGACCTCGATGTTAAGAGCCGCCCAAATTTTCCCACTCCATATTATTTAAATAAAAGCAAACTTAGGTTTCCCTCAGTTCTGCAGGCAAACGAAATCAGTAACGCTACTTTTTTTTTTTTTATGTGATACGCTTCTGTTAGAAACAGTATTCCTTGCTATGGCCTTGTGCAAGGCTAGGTAGGGTAGGTCTTTACGCCTAAGATTAATTGAGAAATTAATGATATTTTCCCTGCCCAAGAAGCATACACAAGGTGCAGTCTCTATCGCGCCCACTTGTTATCTCCAGGAGCGAGTTGTGTCTTCCGTACACCAGCTCCCCCGCCACTACCCGCCAACTCTTCAGTCCTCCTGGGAGGACACTAGAGCAGAAAGAGGTCCTTCAGGAGTCAGGACTTCCTGCCAGAGCAGCGTGGTAAGGGGACACTCGAGCCCTACCCCTCGTGCACGCAACCTCTGCCACGGAATAAAACACGATACAGAAGTGCAATGGCGAAGTCGTGGGTCCTTCCTACACAAATTTTCTCTGTCTGTTATTAGTTAACATCCTTTTATTTCGCGTTATAAAATGACACCATGCATAACTTCACAGTAATCTACGTACTCAAGCAGATCTTCTCATTTTCTCAATGGTCGTTGTCAATGTCAGGATCCAGACTCCTGCCTGACTCGGCCAGACGGAATATAACAACTAGAACAAGTTTACCACGTCAGTATTTTTATAGTGGAGTGGAGAAGTTTGGGCGGCTCTTAACATCGATGTAATGAGAGCGAATGAGGGTGAAGCGAGGTTAGTATGGAGCAGCGCCAGAACGCAAGGGCTGATAACATGGGAGATCCCCGAGGAAACCCGCCGACCATCGACATAGTCCGGCACGATTCCCACATGCGAAAATCTGGAAGTAACCACACCAGTAACCTAACACGGCTCTCCTTGGTGGGAGGCTGGCACTCTAGCCGTTACACCACCGCGGCCCCATGTACGTACAGTGAAAAAGCGCAAATTGTTAAGTTTTAATTTTTTTTTTTTTTTTTCATATTTACACGGTAGCGTTCTTTGTGCATATAAGTTTTGTATTTTCATTAATGTTGTTTCTTTGCAAATGCTACTGTTTTTTTTACGGAAATGCAGTTATATTATTTCCACACTGTCTTCCAAGAACATCCTTTTACAGAATGCAATAAACACACCCTTTTACAGAAAACACAATACATACGTGAAATTTTTGGATTCGTAAAAACAGTGTTACTTAATTCCGGACGGGATGGCAATTTTAACCGTTTTTACAAGCAATGGGAAATTCCCGTTTTCTAAAACAATGGCATTTGTATTGAAACAATATTTAATGAAAATACTCACAAAATATACATGCACTATAAAAATATTAATTTAAAATGGATTTGTGTAGTCAAGCTGTTTTAGAGAATGTTTGAAGTGTTAACACAAATGAGGTTATGTGCGACATAACAAATTGCTTCAAGAGTATTGAGTTTAATTGAAGTAAGTGTAGTTTATAAAATAGAAAATATTTTGTAAAAGGTTTTAAGGGTATATGCTGTTTCAGTTTATTTCTGTGTTTTTGTATGATGATCGTATATTTTTAATTTATAATCTCATTACACCGAACCTGTAACGTAATAGCCAAATTTGGAAAAAAAAAAAAAAAAAAAAAAAAAAATAGGTACTAGTTATTGTATAACGTTAACGTTTTTTTTTTAAGAGTCTTGCATATCTAATGAAAAGGACTGCAAAATGTATGAAAGGAAATGTTAGAATTTTTGCGGCCGCAGTAAAGAAATAAAACGTTGGATAGGGTTTGAAGTCCTCTTCTCTACGGTAGGAAACGTTTTAGAAATAAATTATAGTAGACGGATAAGTTAGGTATAGGGGAGTGACAATTGCTTTCCTGCAGTCCTCGGGCAAGGTGGGCTGTGTGTTTGCAATGATGGAAACTGGTGGTGAGTACAGGAAATCGCCTGTCAGCCACAAAAACGTTTTGAAGGTGTGATCATGCAGACCGTTCAGCTAAGGTCTGATAACTCCATAACGGATACTTAAATTAACATATACACAAGTATTTAAATATAACAAAACATTATGTCAAAGTATTAAATGTTACTTATTATACAAGAAATATGTGTACATAGCAGATAACAATATATATTGAATGTGGTAATTGTACAAATGGTTCGTTTTCTGTAAAAATTAAAATCTTACATTACCGTGATAAGAAAGTCATTACTTTTTCCAAGAAGACTAGATTATTTAAATGATCACAATTCAATAAAGTTTTACTAATGAGACGTCGCTATTTTATGATTGAAATTCTTACAAAGTATTAATTTATTCATAGAAGTTGTTAGTTGAGTAGGTACATTTTAAAAATTAATTTTTTTTCTAGTCGCAAACATTGGAATGTGATTTTTTTTCAAATTATTTTCAATCGTAAAATTAATTTGAATTTTTTTTTTATAAATTATAATTCACAAACTTTTGATTTTGGAGACCTCATATTAGCATTCGGTATTTTTTTTAAGTATAGTTTTTTATGGATGTGTTACTGTTACCTGCAGGGTGCGGTGTGAGTGGTGTATGTAAAATACTGAAACCGCTGGTTACCTGTAAATATTTTAACATACGACTCGCGATCTGGGTTATGTGGAAGTGCTGATGCAGTGGAATGAACGTGCGCGAATCGACGGGGTTTCTGCGTGTGAAGTCAGAACAGGTGTCCTGCCGCCGCTGCTATCGTGGACATTGATTGCGAGGGACTTTGGATGAGAGGGTGTGACGTCACTGCTGGTTGCTGCTGTTCATGACGTGCGGTACCATTGATCTGAAACTTGCAAGGAAATGTATTAACAGAATGCCTTCACAGTTTGTTGAAACATCTTATATAACATTTTTTTGGCTTTAAATAAATAATAGGGCCCTAATAGTTTATGCATATTATGGTTATCTAAAATTAAATTTTGAATTAAATTCTGGTTTTATTATATTTATGGTTTTCTTATTTTACTGAGTTTGTCCGACCTCAGAAGCTTATGTATTTAAACGTCAGTTAAGGCTCATTTATTTCTAAACTGCCTTTGTCAATTGTTCTCTCGGGCGGTATATAAATACCAACTTATGTTACAACTTTATACAGTTAAGTTACTGTTTTTTATTCAGCTCTTAGATAATGCCTACAAATGAGGACGGTTTTGCTAGTACCTGTTTTTATACAATTTATTTTTCTCTGAAAATAATTTATTGTAGTTAGCTGTGTGCGCATATAAAACTCTCAATTATTAAAATGATATTACGTATGCTGGACACCAACACATAATAAGTATAACATTATGCCACTGATTATTAAAAAGTTAAAATAGTAATAAAGAGGAGAAGAACGTATAGATAAATAGTAACTATAATAGTACTTCCACAAACAAATAAAATGTTATCAAGGCTGAGGGATAACATATAGTATAAGTGAAACATTATGACACTGATTATGCAAATAGAAGATAGAAGAGATGAAAGGAACACATACATAATTAAGTAGGTACTAATTGCAATTCTACTTACACACAAAAGGGTAGCATACGGGGATTGGGGAAATCTCTACACAATGACTTACGAAAGGGAGGTCAAAAGTGAAAGTACCCTCATGGTATACTTTCAAGGTACTGTGTAGTATAGATAGGACCCACAGCAAAAATCCAACGCATCCAGATTGCGCTCCTACTGCCTGAACTCTTTCAAGGCCAGTAGAGAACAGAAGACAGGCCTCTCTGGTCGGGTCGCCACTCCGCCAGAGGCCCAAAGATTGCTCCGCGTCTAACGCGAAACGTAAGGTTTGACCTCCTGAGTAAGTACTTCTGACAAATGGGTGGATGTGGGTAAACCGTGAGCGGACAGACACAGTCGAAGTGGGTGTGTCTCGCCGTGATAAGGGTAAAGCAAAAATACCCTTGACATTGCACACAATTATTCCTTCTCACGTCAGGTTTAGCAGTCTACGCATTAAACAATACAGTGTGACTGGCACGGCGTCTCTCTCGTACATCCGAAAGCCACGAGGATTGGCTAAGTCCTCGGAGCACAGAACTGCATGAACCCAACGTCATTCATTCTCCCCGTGTCCTTACAACACCGGCTTCTGGGAAGTACGTGAAAATATTGAGATTATGAGGAGTTTAAAACTAGAACAGTAAACGTAAGTTTTAAAGCTGGTGGGGGGGTGAAACTGCGTGGCGTGCGCTAGCGCGCTGTTTCGCAAACACTGCGGCACTCGAGCCGTGGGAAGTTACTGATGTGGGGAATGTGTTGCCTCAGCACCTTGCAACTGGGTCGCGTTGCCTGTCATGTACCCGCGACGTCTCGTCCTTCCATATGCCAACTAATAACGTGATACTGGCTTTATGACAGAATACTAGAATCTCGTAGTTAACGGTCATTCCTTATTTCTATGCCTGTTACGAGAAGTTTCTTAAATATACAGTATGTAGACTAAAGGGAAAGTATCATAAAATATATATATATATGTTTTTTACTTTATTTGTACACAGAAGTATCTATATACATACAATATAGTGCACTGCATGTAATTTATTAAATAAGCGCTCCAGTTGAAAGTTAATTTAATTAAAATTCTCACGGTATTATGAATTACTATCACAATAATGGTTGCATTTCTAATAACTACATCCAGCGCACACAGGTAATTTATATCTTTGTTTAAATTTATATAATGGTATTGCTGAGGTAAAATGTTTACAAGTATATATACGTAACTAGGACCTTGTGGTTCACACTCAAATTCTTTAAATTTTAATACCATTTGTTATGTAGGTTTCAAATAATTGCTTTATTTGTTTAGATATTGGGCTTTAAAAGGTAAATAATTATTTAAACCTAATACATATTAAAAGTAGATATTATGACATTATTTTAATTATACTGCTACTTAAAAGCTAAAAANTTATTTAAACCTAATACATATTAAAAGTAGATATTATGACATTATTTTAATTATACTGCTACTTAAAAGCTAAAAAATTTAATGTTGAAAGTGGACGTGGCTGAAAGTGGGTGGGGTATTCATTGAAATGGGGGTGGATGATAGAGAAGCTCATGCAAGGCAGCGAGAGGGTAGAGAGGAACCAAGCCTCCGCCATTCTTATGAATTTACTTTTAAGTCAATTCATACCTGAAAGGGGCTAAANTTAAGTCAATTCATACCTGAAAGGGGCTAAAGGTGTAGATAAATAATTAGTCGTGATTAGGTAGAGCACAGCAGTATAAGATGGGGTTTATTGAACATAAAGATTGTACAATAACTATTTATGTTACTATTAATTGAGGGAGCTAAAATGGAACACCATGATGCTAATTAATTGTATAAAGTATTATTACCTCACGCTATTACTATTATAATTTAATTGGAAAGTCCCCACCTTGCTCATGTTGCCGGAGGCTGATTCTAGGAGGCGGTTAACGACGGCCGTACACACCCATCTTCAGTGGTCTTCTCGTTCCAGTGGCCCGACGACAAAAGACGCCGCTCCCGGTGTTACGCTGGCNCATCTTCAGTGGTCTTCTCGTTCCAGTGGCCCGACGACAAAAGACGCCGCTCCCGGTGTTACGCTGGCCTATATCGCGTTGTTTAATATTTTCGGTCCCGTTTACTGGCCGGTGGAGGGGATTTCTGCTTCTGTCTTTCGCAAGATGTTATTGCAATCACGCTCGTGTCCTGGTTTAGTGTTTGAAGGTGTGATCAGGCAGTCCGTTCAGCTATGGCCTGATCACTTCATAACAATGAGTACGCATGCTTAAGTTAAAAAACAATATCTAATGTCGTTGGCACTTACAGATAGTATGGTTTTCTGTTAAAACTGACACTTCACTGAAGCTCATAATAATATTGGAAATTTTCATAATGCATACTGAAGTCGTGTTAGCTGTTTAATGCGGTTTATATAACTTAAAAGCTGGAAAGATGAGTCAGTAAATACTGACTTGTATCTCGTGCCGAAGTGTGTAACAATATAACATTTTCGCCACACGTGCGTTGATTTAGCGTTTACGTCATCAAATTTTATCACAGATGAAGCCTCCCGCTAAAGTGATCCAAGTTAAGACTCTCGGCGGGGTCAGCCAGGTTTCTTGCATGTGGGTAACGTGACGGACGTTACCGCTGGTTGGGGAGTTGTGACTGAACAGCTATTCTCTTCAACAAAACTCTGTCCATACTTCAAGAAAGAATGAATTTTATCATTTGATGATCTTTATAAGTAATGATTTGGTTAAAATGAAACTAACTTTCATCAGTTACTAAATTAATTATAAAGGATTATTTTTCATATAAGAAAAATAAAACTTTTTGGACATGCCAAATATTTTTGAACGTAACGCACCCAAGGCTTGATATTATACGAGTGAAAAGGGAAGTATAAACACAATTAAACGTAAGGGGCACAACAGAATCGCCCATCTGGACCAGATCGAGAAGAGGAGTGCATTCGCTGGGTGGTTCTCTTATAAGAAAACAGCAATTAATTAGGGAGTAATTACGTTCCTGTGTCATTACTGATTGCTTCGTTTCTCAGTGACAAGAGAGATAGATACCATGTAGATAATAGCAGAATAGTGAGTAGAGAGTTTACGCCATTTTCTGACTAAACACAGTTGTGTAAAATGTCGGATTTCTCGAAGCAGAGTAGTTATTGTTCGCTTTTGCAATTACACTGTTACAATTTTTCAGAAATTCGTGGCCATAGCCTGGTCCTTTAAGGGATGGAGGTCTTAATTAAAAAAAAAAGCTAATGATATAAATACTTCCCTAATTTATTTATAAACAATCTAAAAAATTATCTAGACTTAATATTTCGAGAATAACGGCTACTATTTAAACTAATATGTACATAATCGTAAGTCACCACAGAAATAGGCACAATCAAACATTTAAAACCAGTCTCACAACTTAGTTATCTAGCTGTCGGCGTATGCTGTCTTTATTTTATTCTAATTCATGTAATATTCTTAATTTAATAACTTTTTTATTTTGTTTATTTTTATTCTATAAGTAATTAGGTGTAAGACAAGGTGGTTATGCCATAACTTCGCTACTTGCTTAAATTAAGTCGTAAGTAGATAAATATTACTAATGTCCCTTATTGCTCTGGTGATGACAGAAGAGTTCACTTCCGACCTTGGTGTTGAGGGGGAGGAGGTATATTTATAGCTAGCTCCACCTGTTTCTCGCGAAAATATTTCAGGACAAGTTGTGTTCCAACGCACTTTAGTTCAGAACAACTTTCGTGATTGGATCATTTGAATTACTATGCATCTTATCTGTCTGCCCGCGAATTACGGACAGTCAGTATCGGAGAAACATAATTCTGATTGGCTCACTCATGTAACAAACTGTTTTCACACAATGTTAAAGGGCCAATAGTCAAATGAAGAAAGCAAGTGTGCCCATAATATATTGAAGTCTAACCTCCATGTAAATCTTTTCACGAAAAACAAGGGCCCTATGTACAGCCTCTGGTGGCTGGGCGGAGACGCATGTAGAGGATTCTCGGGAGCAGCGAGAAGCCAATTGAAAGGTAGCGAGGAGGAGTCTGGTCGCACGGGTGGGTCGATGGCTGCCCAGGGAGTGAAAGCTCCTTATCGGAGGGAAGGATATCCCGCGGAGGTCAATAAGTCCTACTGGCCGCGAGGTGCCCAGGGGACCTAGGAGGCTGTAGCGAGTCCTGCCCGCTGGGGCATCAAGCTAACCAGTCCTGGCACGAGAGGGGTGGTACCGCGTCACTGCACAACCCCTCCCTCACCCCCTTCACAAGTCAGATGACTTGAGTCGAGATGTTTGGGTCAACGCTCAATATGGGGGTATACATGCCAACTTGTATTAGTTTATTTATATATCTTTATATAGTCAATTCATGGTTTCTTCGGATGTTTTGAAACAAACCTTTGAAAAATCACCCTAGCAGTAACATGTCAATCTGTTTTTTAAATAACTTGTATACAACATATGTATAACACTGTGATTAACTTTTTAAGTATTGTATTGNTTAAATAACTTGTATACAACATATGTATAACACTGTGATTAACTTTTTAAGTATTGTATTGTTAAATATATGAAACTTTAACTAAATATCTTCAACAACTTGTAATATTTATTTCGTATTCAACACGAATTAAAAAAGCGATGTGTTAGCAACGGCAAGTAATATATAGTTAGCAGGTAAAATATTGTTTTAGCCTAGTTTTTTGGTATGCTATTTGTAAATTAAAAGTTGCCTATTGAAATATTTAAGTTTTAAGGTAGCACCGAAGGAAAAGTATTTAATTGTTACAGTTAAAACTATAAGCGCAAATTACGGTACGTAAGCCCTATTGACATTGTGTTTTTTTCTGTTCGTCNAATTGTTACAGTTAAAACTATAAGCGCAAATTACGGTACGTAAGCCCTATTGACATTGTGTTTTTTTCTGTTCGTCCAAGGAAGAAACGTGAAGACACGTAGCGGAGTTTGTCGGAGAGAGAGAGAGAGAGAGAGAGCCTATCTCTTTCTGGAAGTTTTGCAGCGCTAGTAGTGGCAGGGAAATTACACATGTTTTCAATATTAGCATATTTCATACTTCTTACAACAAAAATAATGATTTTTGAATTTGTAATTTACAACTGAAACGAGATTTTATTGTTTGAATACTTATTATAATGTATTTTTATGTGATGGCGGGACGGATACAAATCCGAAGTTGGCAGAAGTGGCGACTGGCGAGATGCCGACTTGACATGGCGTGATTCAGAAAGAAGCGTCAAGTTTGTACACTTTGTGTTTTCCAAATCTACCTAGGCAAGTTACGATGTTGTGATAAATCAGTTTTTCCACGGCAGGAATAAATATACTGTAACGAGTTTCGTGACCGCTGCGAATGAAAGAGTATTGTTGCGTCTAGGTAAGGCTAAGCCAGTGTGTGTGATTGCAAGTATTGGACCTGCAAAATGTATACATTTTAACCGTGAACTGATTTTATGACGAAAATATTTGTTTGAAAGTCACAACTATTTAACTTTGCTCTAGTTGTTTCAAACACAATTGTGTAACGTGCTTACGTTTCTGCGTTTTGTGTGTGTGCCACAACCCCAACGAAATACTAAGNGTTTCAAACACAATTGTGTAACGTGCTTACGTTTCTGCGTTTTGTGTGTGTGCCACAACCCCAACGAAATACTAAGCACAGCCAGAAAATTTTAAATAAATAATTAAATTAAACTAAGTTCCTATGAAAAAAAATATTAGCGGAATAAAAGTTATAGTATGCCTATTTGTGGGCATGTTCACCACTATCTTATAATCGGTAACCAAAGTTAGAACTTAGCAGGTCTTCAGGAAATTATGAAGTAACCATGAATGGCCTATAACTAGGGGTAGTGTTATTTCGCGAAAATATTTCGAGACAAGATACAGTCCAAAGCACTGTAGGGTCATCCAGCTTCTTTGACTGGCTAAAAAATGTTCTCACCCTGTTAACCGTTTGCGCACGAATCACGAAGGTTCATTGTCGGATTTACTTAGTCCTGAGTGACTTGGTCAAAGACGGACACGGCACCAGCAGCCAATGTAGATAAAACAACATCTGAGGTGTGTATATAGTATTAAAGTCTACTGTGTACTCCGAGTTTTACACGAAAAGTCACTGGCCCTACCTATAACTTAATGTTAAGGTTAAAATTAAATTTTTAACATCAATATTACATAATTCCAGAAATCAGAATGGACTGATTTCAGTCTATGTTTTTTTTTTATGTGAGACTGTAAAGAACAAATACTCTGTGGTTTGAGCTTCTCCCTTAGAGTTTGATTTCACTCNGTTTTTTTTTTATGTGAGACTGTAAAGAACAAATACTCTGTGGTTTGAGCTTCTCCCTTAGAGTTTGATTTCACTCGTGATAAAGTGAGATTACTCTTGAAACTAAGAAAAGTGTTATTAATGCAGCATTAATACTTATACTTAATATAGTAACAGGAATTTGTAAAAAGTATTTAATTGGCCTAAAAACTAATTACTGGCATTTATGTTTAAATTTAAGCCGTACTGGTAACTCAAAAGTAATGTACAGTACCACAGAACTCAAGTATCCCACTCGCTAATGTGTGTCTATGTCCGTGAATGATGAACAAATAAAATTTTAATCTTTATTACGTTTACAAATGCGATAAAAACTACATGGGTAAAATTTGTGTGGACTTGAAATACGTATACGTTAAGATATGAGATATGATCTATGACCTGATAGCACTCTTTTTAAATATTTGATCCGAAAAGTAAACTACGGTGAAACAAAACTAAATCCAACATAGAAGGGATGCTTCC
This sequence comes from Clitarchus hookeri, assembly GCA_002778355.1. Taxonomy (NCBI): domain Eukaryota; kingdom Metazoa; phylum Arthropoda; class Insecta; order Phasmatodea; family Phasmatidae; genus Clitarchus; species Clitarchus hookeri. Next base: position 14,628 of record NQII01005214.1, on the reverse strand, counting down.
CCTTAGGTAGCAGTTATGGAAGACTATTTGGGTTATCAGTTTCCAATGTAAAATATGTATTTTTACACTGGTTACTGGTTATTATTAAAAATGTATCCCTATCAAGCCGTGGAATACAACTCTGTACAACTCTGCATTCTGCCTAAATTAACACTGGCAGCAATATTTCGTTAATTTGACGTGTCGGATCAATGGAGTTAAATTATTGTTTACTTTCAAAGGACGACCATGTATGTAATAAACATGTAAAAAGAAGTTGTTGCAAAAAGTAGAAACACCCAAGAAGGCGGCCATTTCTCGCCCTTAACACTTAGCTCCCGATGCGTTGGTGAGGGAGAAATTAGGTGGAGATGGAACAGGGATGGAATGCAAGGGCAGGAGAAGCGGGAACACCCCGAGAAAACCCGTCAGTCAACGCTAAGTCCGATAGGTTTCCCACATGTGACAATCTGGGCAATCCAGCCAGGAAGCTAACCCAGTTCTCATTTTTTTGGGACAATAGAAAAACTCAAGAATACAGAAGCAAAACAGTTAATTGTAAGGTAATTTCCAGTCGCACACGCCAGCAAAATGGCCTCGCTGGAAGCCGTTCGCCAACCAGCGCCTTGTAACTTACTTGCCAGCGGACAGTTCAGCAAATGGGAACCTTTCCCATTCAAAAGGTATACTTCCGAGAACTTAAAGTAACCTACATTTTGTTAAATCAAACGGTTACTTCCCTTTTACCTACAAATTATATTTCATTTTTTTATCTGTATTGCGCTTTCTGCACTACTTTCCTAGTTCTTTGTTTGTTGCATATAGATGATCCTACGCATATATTTGCCTTGTATATTCTTTGGATTTTATATCACAACGTAGTTTTTTAATATGTAGTTTATTTTGTTGGTTGTAAGATTTTATNTTGTATATTCTTTGGATTTTATATCACAACGTAGTTTTTTAATATGTAGTTTATTTTGTTGGTTGTAAGATTTTATAATGGTAGTATTTTATTATGTTATCAGCTGTTCATGTTTTTACATATAATCTATAAGTAGGACCAGTAACTTTTCGCGTAAAAATCGGAGCACACAGTAGACTTCAATACTACATATATACACACCTCAGCTGTTGTTATACCTCCGTTGGCTGCTGGTGCCGTGTCTGTCTTTGACCAAGCCACTCAGGACTAAGTAACTCCGACACTGAACATTCGTGATTCGTGCGCAAACGGTTGACACGGGCAAAAACATTTTTTATCCAATCAAAGAATCTGGACGACCCTACAGTGCTTTGGACTGTATCTTGTCTCGAAATATTTTCGCGAAATATCACTGCCCCTATCTATAAGAATAGTTGGGTACAAATTTTTCTGGGAGCGTCTTCAAAGAGTAATAGTTCTGGTGTTTGCCGCACGTCGTGCCACCGCCTGGAAAGCAGGGTGTGCGTGACAAAGGAAGTGGGAGTTGAGCGCGGAGTGTAGGCAGCGGGGTTCATGGTGGAGAGGAAGAGAGCAAAATGTAAGTGGGAACAGAGCTGTGTGAGCGACCGAGCTAACGGGAGTTATAATTGGGACGCGTTGTCGGCGAGACAGCGTTTTCTGCCGCACAGAGATATCTAGCATATTTGCTTGCCATTTTGAACGTGGCTTTTGTCTCCTACAATTTACGTGAGTTTAAACCGCACGTATCGAAACAGCGTAGGTGTTTTACTCTGTGGTTTATCCGGCGTAGGAAGAATGGTGCTTGATTCCTACTCTGTGGTGTGTCTCGCGGGACGAGAGAGAGTCGCCGAGTGCTGGCAGTGAACGGTAACCATATTTATACTGTGAGCCTACACAAATCAGCCTTTTCATACTTGAGGTACTGTGATAATTCGTCCTAAACGTTTTGCCATGTGTGTAAAAGTAAGTCGCAACCATCATAAAATATCATGAGCGCAAAATTGTTTTAAAATTTTATGAGCATGTNTTTAAACCGCACGTATCGAAACAGCGTAGGTGTTTTACTCTGTGGTTTATCCGGCGTAGGAAGAATGGTGCTTGATCCCTACTCTGTGGTGTGTCTCGCGGGACGAGAGAGAGTCGCCGAGTGCTGGCAGTGAACGGTAACCATATTTATACTGTGAGCCTACACAAATCAGCCTTTTTATACTTGAGGTACTATGATAATTCGTCCTAAACGTGTTGCTATGTGTGTAAAAGTAAGTCGCAACCATCATAAAATATCATGAGCGCAAAATTGTTTTAAAATTTTATGAGCATGTAAATATTAATATTTAGGTAACTTTATCGTCGTACACTTAATATACTTGACCTTCAATATTGCCAAATTTGATTTAGAGATGTTTATATAATTATACCTTTTGGTAGTTCTTTACGATATAATCATTTCGGAATCTGGAATAAGTGTTATTTGTAACTATGCCCTTATTTTTAAATGCTTCCTTAATATTTCTGCTGAGTTAATGTAAGTTCATTAAAATGGATAGTAAAGAATGTGTTTTTTTGCTGCTTATGTTTGCATCTAAGTAAGTTTAATTGTGATGATGTACTGTCCTGGCTCTGCGGTTATGCCGTTTGATAAATGAAAAAATCTATTGGCAAGAATTCGAACTTTTATTTTTGAAATGGTAATGAGAGAGTACATTTGCTGCTTTGTTATAAACAAATAAAAAGTAAATTTTCTAGATTATAATAATTTACATTTGAAATGCAAAGTTTACTGAAGTATGTTATTTTTATGAAAGTGTCTATTTGTTGCTGTGCTTATGCAGTTGAGTAATTGAAGCTGTTTTGATTTTGAGGTTAGGAGGGCTCGCTTAATGTATGATTCTAGTCTGTTAATCAATTGCCTTTGATTTTAATTGTATGTTTTATCTATTTCCGTGGTTAAGTAATATTTACATGTCTAGTCAAGATACCAAAGGCATAATATTTGTATAATTTTGTAATAAATTGTATTGATTGGACTTTGTGCACCTGCTTGTTGTACTTTAGGTTAACCCTTCATGACATTTGTCTTTCTTTAGCAGCCAATTTTGGTTCGAAGCCAAACTTTTACCCATAAGTTTATTTATTTTTTTATTTTGTATACTTATGTGTATGATGAGTGGGGTAGCCTGAGGCTTCAGCCAGGGTTGGCTCAATAATTAAGGTAAATAAAAATAAGGGAGTAAATAGGTGTGTTAGTAATGCCAAGTAATAAATAGTTCTCATTCAAATTATTATTAAACAGCGTGAGCGCGAAAGTGGCACGATGTCCTTTTGGTGTAATTTTCTGGACTTGGTTAAGATTTTTTTTTTTTTCCTGAGGCGGTGTAATAGCCTGAAAGTATAACTTAAGAAGAGCTTCAGAAAAGTTGGAAGTGACCGTGAATGGACTATAGTTTACATTTCAATGCAGGCTTCTCAGTAGATATGTAGAAAACTACTTATATTGGTGGAGGGCCGCTGTGGTTATAGTTAGAAGTGGGTTATATTCCTCGTGGAGTCACTCCCAATTTTCGCATGTTGGAAACAATGCGAACTTTGATGTTGATGGTTTTGGTTTTCCCGGAGTATTCCCACCACTGCATTCCGTCATTGCTACATCTTCAGTTCTCTTCACTCCCATTTGTGCCACCCAAATATTTCACACATTTTTATTAGCGCCCTTTGTGAAACTTGTTTGCAACTGTATAGCTTTATAAAAATAGTTTCGATTGGAAAACGACTTAGAAACCCCCGGAGTGGAGTGGAGAAGTTTGGGTGGCTCTCAACAACGGGGACTTAAGAGCCAAAGAGGTTGAAGGGAGGTGATTATGGAGCAGCTCCGGAAGGCAAGGNTGGCTCTCAACAACGGGGACTTAAGAGCCAAAGAGGTTGAAGGGAGGTGATTATGGAGCAGCTCCGGAAGGCAAGGGCGGGGGAAACGGGAGATCCCCGAGAAAACCCGCTGACCGGCGGCATCGTCCTGCACGCCTTCGCGGGAGGCGAGCGCTATAGCCAGATACATATGACAACAGAAAGCGTATTATAGGTTGAATTTATCTTAACATTTTTTTAAAAGCTGTTCACGATAAAATGAGTACTTTAGAAATCAACCTTAGAAAATAGTGACTGCCCCTGCCTGCATATATTTTAACGGGCGCACTGAATGGCATGTGTCCAGTAAATTTGGTAACGATGGAGGGAAAGTGGTTCCATATCTTAACGTCGATTAAGGAGTATTAGGTTATCATTTATAATGACATAAATGATTTCTTTCGCTTAGTTTTTATTTCCCAGTGCATCTAAATGTAAAAATTAGCAGATGCGTGAAATTTTCCTTTTCTAATAATTGCACAGTTTCACTTGAGTGACGCATGAATAAAGTGATGAGGCCCATAGCAGTTTTAATGTTACATAAGGTGGAAGAATACCCAACGTGTATACAAGTAGATCTTAAGAAGAGTTGTCAAAAGTGCTCATTTTACCGTGAACAGCCTATACAAATATGTTATGTTAACTGTCACAGAGCAAATAAACGCAGACAGAANAGTGCTCATTTTACCGTGAACAGCCTATACAAATATGTTATGTTAACTGTCACAGAGCAAATAAACGCAGACAGAATGGCTTTGCGGTTCTTATAATACGGCGATACCAATTTTCTGATTACTTAACGCAGGAGGCTCTGGGAACGGGCCTTGTGTCTGACTGGCTATTACAAGCTGTGAAAGGTTCCCCATTGGCCAGGCAGCCGACTGGCGATTACGTCACCAGTCGCTGATAGGTGAACGGCGTTCCGACATGTTTCTGGCCAATGCAGCCATTTTGTTGGTGCGTGCGACAAGAGTTCGCAGTACACTGCTGTATAGGCTATTCACGATAAAGTGAGCACTTTTGAAAACCCTCTCATTTGGAATAATAGTCAATAAATAAATTTTATTTTAACCTTAGACGTGAACTTCCAAGTGCGGTGGAATAAACACACTGCGTTTATTACTTACATAGCAATGTTTATTTAAAAAATTAGCTAAAGGATAAAAAATTGCTGAAAGGAAAAAATAGCTAGGGCCTCAAAACCGCTCATTTTACCGTGAACAGCCTATGTACGTAATTACTCTGTTAGAGTTGCATTTGTTTGCTTTCACTTTCGAACTGAACGGACGGAATTTTCTATGATATTGTTATAGGTAGGGGCAGTGATATTTCGCGAAAATATTTCGAGACAAGATACAATATTAAGCACTGTAGGGTCGTCCAGATTCTTTGATTGGCTAAAAAATGTTCTGGCCCGTGTTAGCCGTTTGCGCACGAATCACGAAGGTTCAGTGTCGGAGTTACTTAGTCCTGAGTGGCTTGATCAAAGACGGACACGGCACCAGCAGCCAATGGAGGTATAACAACAGCTGAGGTGTGTATATAGTATTGAAATATACTGTGTACTCCGATTTTTACGCGAAAAGTCACTGTCCCTAGTTATAGGACACCAGAGGGACTTATTCGAGTTCGTGGGGGATGAAGGTCAGGGGTTCACGAGTCGCGTTGTCTTATCACGGTGGAATGCGGTGGCTTGTCTTTGTGAATCGCCGCCCGCTTCTCACATTATACTCCCCTGATATTCCATCGCTCTTGTGGGCAGTACGGGTCAAAGGAAGCGATGAAGAGCAGCAAGATGTAACAATATTAAATTTCTGGCATTTTATTATACATCCCTTTGGTATTTCAGAAATAAAAAACCTGTATTGCGCAATTAAGATATAAATTTTTTCAGTAATTTCAGAGTGGTAGCGTAGCTATAATATAATTACTCATGTGCTATCAAATTAAATTTCGTACCGTTAAATCCCGCCGTCATATTAACGACAAAGAACGGTCTCGGAAGTGTGTGTAATCGTGGCTTATGATCATGGTGCTACGTTGCTGCATATTTACACTGAAAGAAATGTTTGTTCCAGTAAACAATGTACTTGTTTGTATATGGTCAAAGATATTTTTACTAGCCCTAACAAAATATTTTGCTGAGTAAACAAAGCTTGAAATGAAAATAAATTTACTTTCTTCATTTAACAAAACATGCACTCATCAAACTATCAAAATTATACATTCAACAAAATATTTAGTGACTACATATTCTTCATTCAAAAATCCAGCTCGAGTGTTTGTTTATAAATTTTGTGACAATTAGGATAATAACAGTATTTATTTGTGCATTTATTTATACCTGATAAGGTTATAAACAATTCCAATGAAGCAATTTCAACAGGAAACTAAAAATTAAAGCTGTAAAACTTGAAATATATATTTGCATAAGTGTCCTGTATTTTAAACGTATTTATTTAAAAACATCCATATTTCACCAGTAATCACTGTAGCTGCTGTCGCTAAGGCTCCGAGTTTGAAACTCGATTGTGCTATCACTTTTTTTTAAATAACCGAAGCTTTTAAATGTACTAGAGTCAAGAAAATATTTCGTTGCATCAACCAAATCTTACAGATTGGGACAACCAAATGAGAGCAACTAAATATTTTTTTCTGCAAAAAAAATATTTAATTGCGCCTATACAAATATTTAATTTGATTACGCCAAAAAAACTATGTTTTATTCAACAAAATGGTTTTCTAAGTGTACTTCCATTTTCCATAACTTTATACAGACCATGGTCTAACTGTTCACTTTGCATTCGCATCAAAATAAATTCCAGCGCATTGTTTTTAACTACGAAGGACACCGTGTTATTTTACTTTACAAACCTGGGAACGAAGCTTGCGCCTCAAATATGCATTACATGGAAGTCCTCTATATTTCCTACATCTGATATGAATCAAAAACCTGTGATATGTTGTGTGTGTGTGGACAACTATGGCTAAAAACACAAACAACAGCAGAGAAATGATATATCGCTCATAAAAACCTTAACAAAGACTAGTGATTGCTAAGGCTGAACACTGAGACAAGTCCCGTGTTAGGTTCTATAGAGCCGCCACGGATAGAACACGCGATCTCCTTGGTGCGAGTCAGCTAGCCTGTTGATTGCCAGACACGCTTATGGAACAGCCAATGTCTGATGCTCGCCTATTTGAAAACCGACCCAGCGACAATCTCACTCAACGATCGTCAGAATTGTTTAAACTTATTAACTTAACCCTGTTCAGTAATAATCATTGCATTAATTGAGCATCATATTTCTGATCAAATTAAAGGTAGTTTTATTATTATATATGTGGGGGGGGGGCATTTCAGCCGCCTTTTAATATATGTGGCTCTTAAAAATTCATTCCACAACTTGAATACAGAATAAAATTGACCGTATTATGGATTAATTTAAATAACAGATAACCTTATTTTTTAACTGAAAAAAATTTTTTACAGGGCCCAAATCCAACGCTTCATAAACAAAGTGTTGCTGTTATTTTTGGCATTAATTTTTAAATAGAGATATACAATATTCGAGTTAATTAATTATTTGGTAACGTACTATAGTACCCAGCCGGTGTTACTCGTTAATTGGCTCTTGCCTAGGTGTGAAGCCATTCCGCTTCTGTAAAGACTGCACGAGATACGGGCACGCAATTACGAAGTGTTTATTCATTGGCACAGAGCACTTAAAATAAAGTATAGAACAATGACAAAAGTAGTGCAAACTTATGCGTGCTTGAAGTTTAACACGTCACTTAGTAATAACACGAATTTTGTAGTTCTCTAGTTATTTATAGTGATATGTGTAGTTCACGGTTAACTGAGCACTTTTGAAATCAAGCTTTGGAAAACATTACTACACCTAGCTGCATACGTCTTAACGAGCACGCTGAGTGAATTACGGCTAGTAAAATTAGTAACGACGGAGGGAAAATAATCCCATGTCTTACTGATGAATTACAAATGTTAAGTAAAGATTTGTGAACACCGGAATTATTTGTTTTGCCTTGTTTTTTTAATGTATTTAAGTGCGAGAATTAGTACATCTGCTCAAGTATTTACTTTTCTAATAATTATACAGTTTCACTTGACCGATTCATGAATAAAGTTATCAGGCCCATAACAACGTAAATTTTCCATAAAGTGGATGAGTACAGTGTGCATACAAGTAGATCTTAAGCAGGGCTTTCAAAAGTGCTCCGTTTAATGTGAACAGCCTGTATCTCTACATACTTCAGTTTAAAGCCATTCCTAGGGACGTTGCGATATTACTGATATGAGTACATATAGATACTTTCCTTTCCATATCCGAAATTTTGGTATCTATATTAGGTTTCGATATTTATAATGTTATCAGTATATTTCTTCTGATATTTTACCACATTTAAAATTAATTATTATGATGAATTATATGGCATATTCTAATGACTTCTGTTGTACAATAATTCAGAATTTTGATTGTATTTAATAGTTCGTATCTTGATTTTTATAAGTACATTTTCTCACANTTCTTCTGATATTTTACCACATTTAAAATTAATTATTATGATGAATTATATGGCATATTCTAATGACTTCTGTTGTATAATAATTCAGAATTTTGATTGTATTTAATAGTTCGTATCTTGATTTTTATAAGTAAAATGTATAATGTAAAATTGTTTGGTGGTTGTTAGTATCGATATTTTGTATCATTATTATAAATTTGTGTATTCATTTTAATAGCATATGAAATATCAATACTTTAGGAAACTGAAACATCCCTAAGTACGCCTACGTTTCTGTACTAATGGAAATTCGGAAATATCATTCTATATTCTGGGATATCGATATTTTGTTCCGATAAAACCGGAATATCGATTATTTTACTCAATATTGATATCGAAAGAAATATATATAGAATTGGATATAGCAACGTCCCTAGGCATTCCTACTTTTAACTACGTTATAATGGAGAACGCTGAATACTACTGCTAAGGACGTGGTGTTTGAGCCGCAGCCAGCTTATTACGTGAATGCGGGAGGAATGCATGTAGTTTTGGGCTGCGAATTAATCTCGTTTGTTGCACAACGCATTGTACCACCTGCCCCGCACGACAAATAACGCTAGTGGGTCCTTCAACAGATTTCTCGACACAACGCTGATGCGCTTTACGGAAGAATAGACTGGCGCCAGGGAACAAGGTGCACCGGCACTGGAGGAGATTAAAGCAGACAATTCGTTGTCCAAAACGGAGGAGCACTCTACTACCAGACCCTTAAAGTAGATGTGACTCAAGTGAACAGCGATGTGGCCGGCCTGAAAAGCCGACTTGAAAGCGGATTGCTTTCCGTTGAAACTGAGGTACGTTGAAGCCAAGGTGCGCGTGTTTTAGCCGCACACCAATGCCGAATTTGCTGAGCGGGACTATGATAAATACACTAGAGACTTAATACAGTAGAGCTTTCGCACTTCAGAGATAAAACTCCGACAGATGGGAGAGTGTTATTATGATGTAAGGATAAAATAGAGGTCAGAGATGTGTCTCCAATTTAGAGATGGAGATTTTTTTTTAGAAAGAACAATTTATATATGCTACGATACTGTGCCAAACGAAGCCCGTGTTTATTGACTTGCAGTGTTTTGTCAGATGTTTTATTGGAAAAATTTTTTAGTATTTCTGAAAATGTTATTTTGGTAAATGGTGTAAATATGCCCAAACAGACAAGAACATCTTCGGTTCCATTGGAGAGAAAATGTATAGTTTTTTAAGAAATTAGCTAAATTTATTATTTATACGAGGGCTTATTCAGATGTCATGGCAACTATTGATATCTCCCGAAAATGACCCAACACAGGAAATGTAATATTTACTGTTGAATGTGTACCGTGGAAAACGTCTCCTCTCATCGCGACGCACAGTGTTCGAATCTCTGGCAAACCACAGCTTATGTTTGTTGAATACGTAACAACTGTTGACTCAGCCTATCTGTATAAAACGGGGGTGTTAAAAAGTAACAGTTTAATTAAAATACTTACGTGATCGACTAACGCATGAGTACAACTTTTTTAAAAATAAAATCATCCAGTGAACTCTTTATGCATGCTTTCTTCTTAGCTAAAATTCTTTGAGGCAGTATTTATGAATGAGTTTATAAAATTAACACCCACGGATAGCTCATGCACTTGGCTATTCTCAGTGAAAATACGGTTACGATTATTGACTTTGAGGTAATATCAGAATATCCACGTACACATGAGCATTCAAAAGTAGGTTTCATCACCTTATGGACAGTATTTTTTTCTGCAGTAGAAAATTTGTTTTGAAAGTTATTGTTGCACATGAAAACTTTATTTTATGAAATGAATAAGAACTGCAACAAAATGTAAAATATGGATTTAACGAAATACGAGAGATTGACATAATTAAATCCCTTCCGTAAGTATACAGCTGGAAAAAATATTACATTACCAAGTTGACTGTAGTTTGTAAGAGACATAGGTTTTCCTTTGGAAATTTAAAATCATAGTTTTTTAATTAACCGCCTCGCACTTACGTTTTGATTGGATTCCTTTGTTCGCGTGTTAAACCAATCTAACCCAGCCTTGATTTTCGAAGGGCAGACGCGGGATTTCGCAGCGTATATTCTATTGTTGTTATTCGTGTTCACGTGTACAGGGTGTTACTGCGTTCCCTGTATTGTCTGTTTATCTAGAAAACACGAAGTCACCACCAAAAAGAAGCGGCATTTTCAATTACGGCTGTAGCCACGATCGCACCCGCGTTGTTCTATTGTTTGAGTAGACAGCAAATTTTATTTACTGCGATTACAATCAACTCTCTGAATGGCATCCGGTGTTTGTAAATAATCTTGGTGTGGATCCAGCCGAATGAAAGGATATCGTGTTTACTTGTTAAATGATTTTAGGTGTTTCTCGGCCACCCCTCGTAATATCTCTTTCAAACAAAAAACACGTTTTTCCCTTAAAAGAAAAGAACCATGCTACCTGAGAGCATGTGGGAGTAAATTAATAAGCGTATGTGTTTTGTGTGTTTTTAAAGTCTATGAATATTAATTTACCCGCCAAGGTATTAAATATTTCACTAATAACTGTTTGTAGCAGTGTGACCAACGCTAAGATCTACAAAGTGTTTTTTTTTTGTTTCAAAGCGATATCGTGAAAAGGTTGCGAGACATGCCTGAAATTATTTCGGTTATAGTCCATTCACGGTTACTTCCAACTTCTCTGAAGCACTGCTAAAGTTCTACTTCCAGAATATTCCTCCGCCTTATGCAAACAAGTTTATAATAGTCTAGCAAATTACACCAAAGGGACAACGCACCGCATTTGTGCGCACTCGTGTAATGATATTCTGCATAAGAACTAATTTTTACTAGTCGTTACCAACACACATATTTCCTAGCTCTTTTCATTTACAATAATTACAAAAGAAATAATATAATATATAGATAAAATATAACTAAAAGTTCAATTTACCCAAAAATAAGGTAATTTTACGTTAACAGAAGGATAAAACGCTTGTGATACATGGCATATTTAGGAAATAACTAAACGCATCATACATGGTGTATTTTTCGAATGTTAGATTCAAAAAGTGTGAAGAAACCGCGAATGGCCTATAACTAGGGGCAGTGATATTTCGCGAAAACATTTCGAGACAGGATACAGTCCAAAGCACTGTAGGGTCGTCCAGATTCTTTTATTGGCTAAAAAAATGTTCTGGCCCGTGTTAAACGTTTGCGCACGAATCACGGAGGTTCAGTGTCGCAGTTACTTAGTCCAGAGTGACTTGGTCAAAGACGGACACGGCACCAGCAGCCAATGGAGGTATAACAACAGACAGCTGAGGTGTGTGTATTATATTGAAGTGTACTGTGTGCTCCGATGTTTACGCGAAAAGTCACTGGCCCTAGCTATAACATGTAAAACCCTATCCTTTGCCCAGCCGCTCCCGCAGTAGGATGCCGCGGTTATAAGTATTTTTAACATGAAATTATTTTTTCACCGTGAAAATGTAAGAAGTTTAATTTTATAATATATTAACGTGAAAGTTGACGGTGCCAGATTCCTTTCCCACCTTTCAAATAATTTCGTTCACTCGGCCACCAAACACTTCTGCGTCAACACAGTTTCTAATCTCGAGCAGGAGTTTTCGTCGCCAACCTCAAGCAGCAGTTTATTCCAGTTCCCAGACTAGAGGTCCGCTCTGAGAGCCAAGTGTTGCTGATGAAAGTACGAACTGGCGTGGAAGTTGTTCCGGCCACTAGGGACTTAGGGCTGGGGTGGACATAAATGATGTAATGCTGGCGACGAGTTCCCACAATATAAAGTTGTGCCGGCTCGCGAGTCGACACAGCCAACACTTGAGGATGTTAGCAGAGGAGAAGTTCCAGCTCCCTGGAGCCTCCAGTATTATTGCTGAACCTCACAGCAGTTGAGGATGTGCTTCGGAGTTACGAACAATTTATATAAAAAAAATATATGTACATATGCACACACAGCGTGTAACTAAACATCACCGACAAAGTCCGCGATGTGATTCCTGACGAAAATGTATGTATTATTTTCCCCTAAAGAGATATTTAGAGGAGCTGTGGACCCCCAAAAATCTAATTTTTGAAATTATTTTCGTATCAAATATCAGGAACTACTTGTGAATAAGCAACAAACTTTGTGAATAGTTTTTTGTAGAACGGAAACCTTACACCTGTGAAAATGTATTTGATAATATCATCCCCCTTCATCTGAAAAATAGGAATTGCCACCCTGTGTATTGTTATGTATCCGCACCACTATTTTCCTGATGAAGGGGGATTGTTTTACCATATACACATATAGAAGGTGTTTTTTTTTTTTACAAAACCACGGTATCTATAGGTTGATATAAAAACAATAAACCCTTTTAGTAAAATGTTTCCAAAATTAATCTAGTAATATTTTAATTGAAGTAGGCAAAACAGCACCGGGAGTCCGCAACTTCACATACCTACTTGCACAATAAGTTGCATATCGCGAAGGCGAACGGAACTGGCTCGCCATACGGATAGCGCTTGCACATAAACTCGANTTCGAAAATTAATCTAGTAATATTTTAATTGAAGTAGGCAAAACAGCACCGGGAGTCCGCAACTTCACATACCTACGTGCACAATAAGTTGCATATCGCGAAGGCGAACGGAACTGGCTCGCCATACGGACAGCGCTTGCACATAAACTCGANGTGCACAATAAGTTGCATATCGCGAAGGCGAACGGAACTGGCTCGCCATACGGACAGCGCTTGCACATAAACTCGATGTACATGGGCGCCGCTAGTGGCTGCTTGTTAGCACACGTGTTTCAAACTACGTGAACAACGGAATATTAGTAATTGAGTAGTAAAGACTGCCAGAAGTGGTTGCTTCTTATTTCCAACAACACACGAACAACATTTTGGCGATTTAGGGTCTGCACGTATTTTCATTGTGGCCTATGTTAAGGTGGTCGCCGCATGACTCGTCACTTCCGTTTGCCTTCGTAATATGCAACTTGTTGTGCACGCTGGTACGTGAAATTGCTGACTCCCGGCGCTGTTTTACAAACTTCAATTCCAATTTAACAATACTATATGATTTTTCCGAACATTTTGCTGCTACGATTACTTTTTTATATTACNAAACTTCAATTCCAATTTAACAATACTATATGATTTTTCCGAACATTTTGCTGCTACGATTACTTTTTTATATTACCCATTTATGCCGTAGTCTGAATTTTGACGTGAAGTTTAAAACATCTCGTGTGTGTGTGTGTATATATATGTGTGTGTGTGTGTGTTTGTGTGGTAAACAATTATTTTTGTATTTAAATATTAATAAAAATTTTGTATTTAAATATTAATAAGATTTTTGATTAAGGTCTCTGTCTACAAAGCTTACAGCCGTGTTGAATCAATAGTGCCCTTTAGATGCCAATTCAGACAGTCATGGAAGAATTGAGAATCGTTCAAATTATATTCTGTCAGAAGGTTAACGTGTGTAGGGCTAGAAGTTTTCTTGTTTATTTGCGAGTATACTTCAAGCATTTTTTTATCAGTTGTGTGCCTCATTGATATGCTAGTAAATGTGAAGCATTTAGCCCATCATACAGCATACAACGTGTCTTAAATCTCGCGTGTTGCCGATGAAAAAAAAATCATATTTATAAAATAGATAAATAAAATATTTTGCACTCTAAAGAGATTTTGTAAAGTGCATCCGTGCGTTACTTTTGTATAATATTACAAAATCCTATTTCGTGGACAATTTGTTTGCAGACGTATCCACGGAAATGGTGTATACCATCACACGCCAATTTTATGAAAAGAAAGTGGATGGGGCTGCACTCACTTTACTAAAAAGAAAACATTTGTCGTAAAAAATAGTGCCTATACTGAACTTTCCCCAATATAATATCATATTCCTACAGTAATTGTTTACACCCCGTAAACAAGTTTCACTAAAAATCCCTCCACACACGTAGTTTTTTTTTACCTCATTTAGACCAACAAAAATTTTGTCTAATTTATCTTTATAGAAAATTATTTCGATCGTAACATTTGTTTTCCTACACCAATAAGGAGCGTGATTTTNTTGTCTAATTTATCTTTATAGAAAATTATTTCGATCGTAACATTTGTTTTCCTACACCAATAAGGAGCGTGATTTTTATCAAAATACTAACAATATAGTTCTTACCTATATTTCATGAAATTAAATTTATAAATAAATTTTGCCCAAG
>NQII01005213.1:152778-166573 GCA_002778355.1 Clitarchus hookeri | reverse complement strand
CGACTTAAGTTAGTAAAAGACCACGCTGACAAAGATGAAAGCTGGTGGAATGATGTTATTTTTGCTGATGAGACGAAATTGAATGTGTTTGGTTCAGATGGCAGGGTAACAGAATGGCGCAAGTCAAATGAGGAGCTAAAACCTGGGAACATAGAACCTACTGTGAAACACAGTGGAGGTAGATAATACTAGACCCCGACATATGGAAGTCGTCCACGACCTCTCCGACTACGTGTCGATGGAACAATGAAAAAGGACGACTATCTCAACATCCTGAAAGCAAACCTACACAGGAGTGTTGGTAATCTGGGCATTAGGAACACGTTTAAGTTCNAGACTATCTCAACATCCTGAAAGCAAACCTACACAGGAGTGTTGGTAATCTGGGCATTAGGAACACGTTTAAGTTCTACCAAGATAATGACCCAAAACACAAGTATAACTGTCCCAAAGTCATTAACTCACTTCCTCAATCACCCGACCCGAATCCCATAGAAAGTATGTGGGATGAGCTCAAAAGAAGACTGCGTACTACAACAATTAGGTCCACAAAAGAATTAGAGAAAAGGTTCAAGAAATAATGGAGTAAGATTGGCTCCGAATGTACCAGGAAAATAATTGCTAATATGCCACAATGCCTGCGAGAAGTAATTANTTGGCTCCGAATGTACCAGGAAAATAATTGCTAATATGCCACAATGCCTGCGAGAAGTAATTAAACAGAATGGCCAAGCTACCAGGTACTAAAAGACTGTTTGTTTAGTTTGCAAAGAGGATTATGTTTGTGTTTGAACGTCGATGGCCGAATATTAAATTGGTGTACTTATGCAGCATGGGATGACTAAATAATATTGTTTGTTAAGTTGCATTGCTCATTTCCGTTATTGGCTACCGCTACATTTAATTTNCATGGGATGACTAAATAATATTGTTTGTTAAGTTGCATTGCTCATTTCCGTTATTGGCTACCGCTACATTTAATTTTAAAGCACACAAGAATGAGTGTGCAATATGTTTCATGTTTGTCTTCATTTATAATGTAACATAAGGCCATGAAACTGCGATATTCATAGGTGGCCGAATGTTAATGTGAGCCACTGTACGTGCGCGTTTGATGTCGGCACACAGAGATGCTTTGAGGAAAGCCAGTGTGTGGCGCCACGAGGTGATAATCGCTTTGAAGCAGTCGTGGTTTGCGTCTTTATGTAGTACTGAAGATATTTTGCAGTCTGCTGCTATAAATATGCAGTTTTCTAAAAGAGAGCGAGTAATACTGTTGGTAGATAAAAAAAAGCTATTGCTTGCCTATCTAAACTCTAAGAAATTAGTCGCAAATTCACATAAGTGAATTCGTATAGTAAGAAAGCGCGAATGGTGAGAGTTTTTTTTTTTACATACTGTACATGCGTGGTAGCTTTCCTACACGTGCGCAGGAAAGAATCTAATGCTTATGTAAGTGTCTTAGTTTGTATAGTAGCTATTTCCGTGTTTTTATATGTCTATTCCATTTAACTTGAAGCGGGCTGAAAGAATCTTGTGTGATTTGCAAGTTGGTCGCACCAGAAATGCTAAAACGCTTACAGTGTGTCTGTTATTCGTGTTTACGCAGTGTACCTGGCAAGGGGCGAATTAGGATCCTATAGCAGTATGTAAAACCGTTCAGGTATTATTTTCCTATGACACNAGTGTACCTGGCAAGGGGCGAATTAGGATCCTATAGCAGTATGTAAAACCGTTCAGGTATTATTTTCCTATGACACACATAGGTGACAACGGTTATAGAATTACAAAAACAAGGTAAAGTTGCGTACACAGATATCTTTAAGAGAAATAAGCTTTTCAGTTTGCAAAAAATTCCCAACGTTTGGAATAATTTATAGTATGGACAAAATATGTCTTAATACAACACAAAAATATAGATATATTGCTAAAAACCCATATGCAGCTTTTAATGACATTTCAGAATTACTGTATTTGTTACGATCCGTATGACCGTTATATAAAAACAGTTTGAGAACTATACTTATGCCATCTGGGGAAAGAACAATTCTGTATACCAGTAAAATAGTCACTTCCTAAAGAGACGAAAACACGTTTTCAAGCAGTGCACCAAAAATGTATTAAAATTTCATTCTTTTTATATACTTTTTTACAGCCAAGCACCAAAACCCTGCGTATCGACCCAACAGGCAGGAACGTCTCAAACATTTTTGGTCAGTTACAAATCCCCGCAAAATTCACTGTGCCACCTCTAAGAAATTACTCAGTTTTGAGCTCCCACAAAAATATTTGTCCCTTCTCTTACAGTTGAACGGGGCCTCGGTGGTGTAGTGGTCAGACTACTAGCCTTTCACCTAGGCGAACCGAGTTAAATTCCCGGATTTTTGCATGCGGGAATCGTGCCGGACGATGCCGCTGGTCGGCGGGTTTTCTCGGGGATCTCCCGTTTCCCCCCGCTGCACTACACTCACCCCACTTCGTCCTCGTCGGCTCTCAAGACCTCGATGTTACGTGCTGCCCAAATCTCTCCACTCTCCTCTCTTACAATTGAATGACCAAATAAATTCCATGGTTCATGATCTGAACTCTTTAACGTACGTGGATAATCTCTTCCCTCCCCTATCCCGAGCCAACAAAACCATTGCATTAATTTTTACCCTCTTCAGTCCTCTTGTCTTTCAGTGCCCACATCTTGAAGCTACAACGCCTGGCAATACAGGTTACATAAAATAATTGTTTAGTTTTTAACCATTCTTATTCCTCAGAATCATTCTTCAAGATACTGTAGTGATGGCACACCATAAGGGGGATGACTCCCTGCCATCTTGAATTCTTAGAATTTTCGTAAAAAACAAACCTGCATTATAAATTTTGTATTGAATTTTACGGACGAGAGGACACAAAGCAATCCTTTGTACACATTTTATGAGGTTAGGTTTGCTTGACTACAGTGGCTAGTTTAACTGCTGTTGNTTTCTTCCCAGCTGTTACTTGTTAAAAATTATTAATAAAGAAAGTAAAAAATTACAGCTTGATAAAGCGTGTAAACGTATTTTTTATGCTGTCTCGTGCGAAAAATTTCGTTACACCAACTTAAATATAAGTTATAACGGAAAATGGATATATCCAATATGGCGGGGACTGATCCCCCATATAGGCACATACTTTCTCAGAGGGAATAAAAATGATTGGTAGTTAGTTACTTGGCTTCAAGCACGAAGGCGCCACGTGGTTCGATACCGATTATAGCTCCATCTTTTGTCGGACGACGAAAAAACATAAGAAAAAAAACCGCGGACTAAATCTCTTGCAACTTCGTTCCTTTTTTTTTATCATTATTAATGTCCAATTGCTGAACTCAACACTGTAAGATATAAAAAAATAATAATTCAGTGTTTACTTCGTCGATGTTCACAAGTAAGAAAAACTGCATTTTTAACATGGTAGCACTGGTTAAAGTTACGCACTTGTTGAAATATGCGCGGAAATAACTTCAAACTTCCTGTTCTTGGTGTTACGTAAACATAGTTCCCTATTCTTTAAAAACCATCTTTTCTCTTCCCGTCTCTTTCATGGTTCATCAACCACAAGTTTATCGTCACGGTGGGGGGAGGCCATTAGTTCAAGGTCATTTGGCAGGCAAGTTTTTTTTTCTTTCTTTCCTTCCTTTTCCTCGGCGGAATGTTCTTGCACGAAAGTCTTCATCGATCCACTCACCTCTTTTCTCGTTTTCTCCCTCGTCTTGCTCAAGAGGCCGCTTCACGTCATTTAACCTGACTTACATTTTAGCCTCCCCCCCCCCTCTGCGCCCACCCGTGTAGAATGACACACTCCTTGAGGATGGTATAAAAAATACCACGTCTTCAGACACTCGCCGTTCATAAAGATAACCTCCAGAAGATGGGACTTCTCTTTTTTATACACCACAGTTCCTTAGTTCTGTTAGATTTGTACTTTCAAAAGTTTTCTTTTAATGTTAAAAATGTTTGTTTCCGTATTTTTGCTATTTGTTTTTTAATAGGAAAAACTAAGAACGCTCATTCGATTTACAAGTTATTTTTTTATTTTTATTATTCTTAGATATTTTATATGCGAGGCCTAGATGATTTACGATTAATGACTAATATTACATTATTGTCCGTCCACGGTCACTTCCTCTTTTTATAAATCCCTGTCCTGCTAAAGTTCTACTTTCAGGATATTTCTCCGCCTGATGCAAACAAAGCTTAACCTAGTTTAGAAAATTACACCAAAGGGACAGCGCCCCGCATTCGTGCGCACTCGGTGTAATAATATTTTGCGTAAGAACTATTTCTTACTAGGCATTACAAACACACTTATTTTCTCCCTGTTTTTTTTTCTTCATAGTAATTGTAGATGGAATATTATTATTTGTACCTGAAATGTAAATACAAGTTCAATTTAACTAAAAAAATAAGATAATTTTATGTTAAAGAAATTAAAAATGCTTATGATTCGTGATATATTTGGGAAACAACCAAGGTCGTTATACGCGGGGTGACTTTTTTTAAAAGGTTTGATTTAATATGTTATGATTTGATGGATAGTATTACCTGTATATAAAATGAAAGCAAACAAAGGCAAGTTTGGCGTCTATGGAAACAGGACAAAACATTTATAACTAATTAAAGTTTTTAATAATTGGTGGTGATATTATTTAAAAGCATAGACGTGCGCAGGGCTGGATGGAAGGGGGTGCAAACCACAAAATGAATATCCTCTTTTACGATTTAAAAATACATGTTAACGTAACGCAAATAATCTACATTACATTAAATCTATTTTTAATTTAGTGGTCATTTCAAACACGCGAAATGTCCAGTGAAAATATGAAATTGGCAAGATTATTTTTATTTACCTAATGTCATAATGGAATTGGGTGAGGAGGGGGGGGGTGCAGCGGCAGCCCCTTCCCCACNAAAAAAAAAAAAAAAAAAAAAAAAAAGGAAGAGATGTATAATTCAAAGTGGCGAGATTTGCCAACATCACACTACGGCTAATCTCTTTCCGTCAGAGCTTTTCAGAGGCGACAATCGTTACGTCATATGCCAAAGAATGTAGGCGCCTAACGGTAGCGTTTGAGAAGTTCTGTTGAACCGACAAACACACGAGCAATAATAAATTAAAGAGATGCTGCAAACGGCGTAACTCAACCTATACTAATAATACAATTGTAGTGAAACTTCTGTCATTCAAAATTTTTCTGACAAAGTGTTTGTTATCGACTGTTTGAAGTAATCAAGGTGAAACTAATTAAAATTACTGTCGATATTTATGTATGTTTGCTCTGCCATAGTGGAAAATTAACAGAACTGTAATTTGATTATGTTTTCACTGTGGGGTTGATTTTAAACTAACTTAAATATTGGAGTTTTTATCACCATGCTGTATTAACAGGGAGATGAGCAGTAGTAATTAAACTTTGCTCTTATTTTACATTTTTCCTATCCGGAAGGGACTTAAGTGCGAATGTGATTTTGTGTGTGTGTGCGTGTGTGTGTACGCGTGCGTATGTGTAAAACTGCGAAGTATTTTTCTTCAGCATTCTTTTAGCATTTACTTAATTTTTGTAAAAATACCTTTCTAATATCATTTCCAAAATAATACTCACTAATTAATTTTATTTGACGTAGTAAAAATTGATTTATAATCAATTAAAATACTATTTCAAAAGTAAAATGTGGATATAACTGTAAAATGAGATGGTGCATTGCCCTACTTTTACTAAGTTTTTAATGCAATTTTATCATTTATTATTACTTTTGGATTAATCCAATGGTGCTATACACTCATTGCCATAAAAAGTTCGCACCCTTTAAAAATTACTGGGTTACAGAGAAAGTTGATAAAGAGGAACATCGAAGGATGGTATGCAAACAATTTAAGTTTTTTACTAGAGCATGCACGTATGTCGTAGCATAGTGTTGTCATAAATCTTTGTGTGAGGTGTATAAATACTTTTAGTTTTCAGAATAGTGCATATGGTGTGACACGAATGATGCTTGCCAGGCGTGATTAACGAACGTTAGGAAGACTCATGCTTACTCACAACTGACGGAGTTTGAGAGAGGTCGTACAGTACGGCTGTGAGAGGCGATGGGAATGGCGTACCGAATTTTCTGTCATTTGTGCCGTAAGGACATCACAGTCAGAATTTCTTGGGAGCGATAGATACCTAAATGTACTTACATACATATATGTGGTGGACTGGTTCTGGATGATTCCTAACATACTACAAGGAGGGAGGAACGTTTGGTTGTCAGGCAGGCAAAAACAGAGCCAGCAGCTTTATTATCCACCAACCAGCGACAAGTGGCAACTTCTCCAGAGCACCGCACCTTTACCAGAAGTATTTTCAAACCCTTATTTTAGGAAAATCTGCGAATACGACTACCTTAATATATTGTGTCATTAAAACCTCAGCAGTAGTCTCTATGGAGAGCAATGTGGAATGGCACAGACTGGGCATAAACTATTTTCAGCGACGAATCACGTACAGCAACAATAGCAGATTGATTTATTACACTCTCTTGTATAGTAAATGTCTTCCAACAAATAATATCTCGGAAATCAGTTTGGTTAATATAACTAACAGCAACGCCAGATTATTATGAACATGACGATAGAAACACATATCAAAGAGCCCACTACTTGGATTACTTGTCATACCTTGAATCCTGAATCTATATTTAAAAAAATACAACACAACATAACTTTCTTGAGCTTGAGAAACTTGCTTGATAAACACATCATCAGATTTCGAAACGTCGCTACTAAAATCTCCAATGTTCCGGAAAACAGATCTTGAATAATATCTCTTCTTATGGTGACGTGCACGCAGCATAATGGATATGAACCACTGATCCGATTCACAAGCACGACTGAACACGCTCGCGGATACACTAGCAACGCAAACTCCGCGGCAACGCTCCGTAGCTTTAGGCGTTGCCGCACCGCGGGGCCGGCCCTATGCCTACCATACATTTCTTATCAGCGGAAGTACATGATTCCCCGGCTCCCCAAGCCACCATCCGGTTGCTCCAGAACGTACCAAATCACCCTACTAATACTCCATGGTGACCCATCATATTTATATCCATACTCACAACATTTTGAACCCTACAAATGTGTCAAAAAGAACTCGGTAAATATTGTTATCTTGTGGACAGTTTTTATACAGCATGTATTTAAAAATAACCATTTTGCTTAACATTTGATTCGTATGAGATTAAATCAGGGGTAATATATTTATAGTAATGCAACTGCTACAATTATTAGCTGGGTGGCAAACTAAAGAGATCAGTGAGAGTGACAGACAGTTTCACGTTTTAATTTAAATTTTTTATATTAACGTAATTTTGATAAAATTATTTTCTAAAAAAGTGATACACAGTGCATATTCGAACCTTAGGGCTCATTTACACAGAAAAAAAAACAATTTTTCATATTGTCTACTGGCCACTAATATCTTCTTACGACTTAAACGTAAGTCCTTCAGTATTTAGACGGGCTACTGCCATCATTACCCTACACCATAGCTCTGTACTTACTTTATTTACAAATTTGGGAACATTGCCTCAATTAATACATTTACAGAGTGGACGTATGTAGTTTTTCAAATGCTGATTTGCGCAGTTTGGCATCGCTGTATGTCATACGCAACCATCGCTAATATTTATAAGCGCCTGTAGACAGTCCTGGCCATAGCTACTGCGCATGCGCGTGTGAAAACGCACTTAATTCACCGACTATCGTGGGTTGGTTTAACCTGCAGAAACGCTCATTTAACCATAATGAAAAGTTAGTTTAGGCTAGTTTAAACTTTTGAAACACGTATTCACCCACTAAACTATGTTAGTTTAGGAAGACTTGTTAGATTGGGATGCTACGTTAAAAAATTAATTGTGGAAACGCGCATGCGCAGTAAAGTTGGCCGCCCACAAACGCATGCGCAGTAACCACGGTCTTGTTGATGCACAGACACTCGTTCGTTGACTGACGACGGCAGTCCGTGTGCGACTTGGCGCGCATCAAGGAAGCGGGGCCCAATTCAACTGCGTTTTGCTTACCACCTCGCAGTCTGACGTCCAAGTCCTAGCGAATCCTTCGGCAACGCGAGGCGTAAGGTAAGAAAATAATCCTTTTATTACGTATATTACTAGAGGTACGTTCATTTCGCTAGTTCATTTCGCAGTAACCTATATATAGTCTACTCGCAGTATCTCCACACTTTTTGAATACACCCTTTTAAAAATTAGCTTATGGATGTCGTGTTCGGTTGTTTCCCAAATATGTACGATATCACAAGCGTTTAATACTTCTGTTAAAATAAAAATATCTTCTTTTTAATTAAATTGGAGTTTTACTTATATTTTATTTATAAATTATAATGTTAAATTTATAATTAATACCAATAAGGAAATAGTTGTGTTGATAATACCTTGTAGAAAATAATTCTCATGCAAAATATTATTAAAATGCGTGCGCACCAATGCGGTGCGTTGTCCTTTTGGTTTTATTTTCTAGACTTGGTTCATCTTTGTTTGCATGAGGCGGAGGAATATCCTGCAATTAGAACCTAAGCAGGGCTTCAGAAAAGTTTGACGTAACCCTGAAAGGACTATAGACTACTCTGCCCTTTACATACACGGACCGTTATTGTTTATTCATTGTGCTGATGTCATGGTGCAAGGCAGTGNAGACTTGGTTCATCTTTGTTTGCATGAGGCGGAGGAATATCCTGCAATTAGAACCTAAGCAGGGCTTCAGAAAAGTTGGACGTAACCCTGAAAGGACTATAGACTACTCTGCCCTTTACATACACGGACCGTTATTGTTTATTCATTGTGCTGATGTCATGGTGCAAGGCAGTGTTTTTTTTTTTTTTAAATCCAACTTGACTGCACTTTATATGGTTACATTATTTCTTCCCCTTTATAATAGGCTGAAGAGTTGAATTGGGCATGTCAGAAACGCTGATGTCGGAACCACTGCAGTTTAATCATAAAAGAAACACTAGAGCATACATCGTATTGACAGTCTAGCCTGTCCCCGAAAGAATTAGGGAAATTCACGTACCTCTACGCATTACAAAATGCTGCTCGTTGTTCATAAGATAAATTGTGCATGACGTAGGCTTCGTTATTTCGGGCCCGGTGTTTGGAAAAATGAGAAACGCGTCTCAACATGTGTTTGGTTGTATGTGATAGGCTACAGTAAAAAGTGCAGATTTAACAATAATACTAACTGTTTAACAATTTAGTATGCATGAAATTCGCCCAATTTTCTGCCATTTGAAAAATGCTGTGTAAAAATAGTGCATGTTCTCTACGTCAATTGAAAGGCGGGCTCCGAGCTGACTAAAAATCAACCAATAGTCTGTTCACGGTTAATTGAGCACTTCTGAAATAAAACTTAAAAAAAAGTGGTTGACTCCATATGCTGGAGGAGGTCTGGAGAGATTCCCCCTCTTAAAGAAAGGCCGTGTGGTGAGCGGCAATCCGCTTCGGTTGTGTCCTGGAGAGACACTAGGTGTATGGATAGAACCCTGGCCAGACCACACGCTTGGTATCTGAGTACGACGGTCTCATAACCTTGTGGTAGGGTGCTCTTCGCAGTACTTGTGAATCAGGTTGGGGCTTTGGATCTGGTCAACTCAGGTGCTAAGCTGGGACACCTGCGATGAGAGGGAGTGATCACTCTCCCCGCCGATTGGGCGATCGTAGCGCGGAAAAGCCTAGTTGCTAAGAGCGCTACGTAAAAATTACAGAAGTACAGGGGCTGAGAAGCCTTTCTGTTTATGTGTGTGTGTGTGTATATATATATATATATATATATATATATATATATATATGTAATTGCCCCACCTGCATATATTTCTATGGGTACAATTATTGACACGCGTCCAGTTAAGTTGGCAACGGCGGAGAGAAAGTAGTTCCNAAACGACTTAACGTTGAATTAGAAAATTTTTAGGGAAAAATTTGTGGATACTGAAATAATTTATTTTGCTTACCGCTTTATTTTTGCATACACACTATTGTTTGTGAAAATTGCAACACTCAGAAAGAATGAGGAATCCAAATTTGGAGGATGTCTGGAACAGCGTACCAGCTTTAAGTGATTACGATTGCAGAGAGATGGCGTACACGTCGGCCCTGCAGTGCCGTCTCTTGTGTGAAAGGAAAGGTCAGTGTTACGCCAATCTCAATCAGTGAAGAGCCATCAAACGAAGTGAAAGTAAGTGCCAGTATGCCTTGCCGACGTCAAAAGGCGCCATATCAGCACGTGAGCGCATTCGAACGGGGCAGAATGATCGGTCTCCGGGAAACGGGTTTGTTTTACCGTGATATTTCGGCTCGTACAGAGGACATGCTGCTACGGCAGTAATGCGTGTGTGGCACCAGTGGTTAGAAGAAGGTCGTACGCAGCGACGAGCAGTTACTGAACCACGCAATGTGCAAGGCCGTCTTAGGCCATGCAGGGGCCCTTGGGCACATAGAGTTTGGGGCCCTTTTAGAAAGCAAAAAAAAAAANAAAAAAAAAAAAAAAAAAAAAAAAAAAAAAACGTGTATGAAAACATCAGAATGTACATTTGTTTAGGCAGTGACTTTATTGATTACTATGGTTAGCTTTATACAAATAAAATATAAGTGAAGTGATTACTGTTTTGGGAATTGGTCTTACGTTGATGTTAAAGGTTCTCTCGAGATTTCTGTTGTGCAAAATCTTCTATTACGTCCACAAAGTCCAATTTTTGAAGAATATCACTTTATATGCACATGATTGACAAATTAGTAAGTCGTTCTTGTAACATAGTTGTTCGTAATTCATTTTTTTAATTCTTTTTAGCCGTGAAAATGATCGCTCTCCACTACAATTGGTGACCATTAGGCAAAGGAATATCCTTGAAGAAACTTCCACATTCGGGAAAGTTTCTTCTAATTGTAAGCACGCACCGTAGCTAGCGCTAACGTAGCTGACCGCTAGATGGCATAGTTTCGCCTTTATAACCAAGTTGACGGTAAGTTGACGTAAATCTACTGCCGCACGCTACCGCAACCTGATGTCAAGATGACTACAAAAATGTAACATGCAAGTTAAACAACGACGACGGCATATCGAGGCCCCCATCAGGCCGGGGGCTCTGGACTCGTTCCCCACGTGCCCTTATGTAAAAGACGGAACTGGCAATGTGACCACAGCACGGAATGACCGCCATCTTGTCCGCATGGCCGCAACGGACCGCACAGCCTCGTCCAAAGTGTTGGCTCAACACTGGAGCACTGCAACGGGTTTGGGCCTGCCCGCGTAGACGGTTCGACGCCTGTATGCTGCGGGCTGGACTAACGGCAAGCATGCCATTGCGTCGGCTTCCATTGCCCAAAAACCACAAACGCCTCCGACTGCAATTGGGCACGTGAACGCCGTCGCTGGCGTGCTGAGTGGCAAAATGTAGTGTTTTTCGGACGAATCTCACTTCAACCTGTCCCACAATTATGGCCAAGTACGTGCTAGACGCTACCGTGATGACCGCAATCTGGCAGCCTGCATTGTGGAGCGGCATAGCGGACGAACGCCAAGTGTGATGGTTTGGGCCGCCATTGGATACAACATGCGATCCGGACTCCTACGTATTGAGGGCAATCTGAACAGCAACCGCTACATCAGGGAGGTTTTATAGCCCGAGGTACTGCCCCTCCTTCAGGCGACTCCACATGCCATATTTCAGCAGGACAATGCCCAGCCACATGTGGCGAGAAATGTGCAAGCCTTCTTCACTGCACTACGGGCACCACTGTTTCCCTGGCCGGCACGTTCGCCTGGCATCGAACATGTCTGGGATATGGTTGGTCGGCGACTTGTTCGTCACTGTCCTCCAGCAACCACTGTTGATGCTTTGTGGACTCGCATACAAACCACGTGTAGGGAGATTCCCCAGGAACATCTCCAGGTCCTCTTTGATTCCATGCCACGAAGTTCAGGGGCTCTGATTGCAGCACGTGGGGGCTTCACACATACTGAATTCTCAAGGACAGAGATCATGTACAGTTCTGTAATCCTAATCAGTTGTGTATTGTCATGTACCTAATATGTGGTATGAAGCTCATTTCAATCACATATATCCTTCTTGGTGTTGCATTTTTTCACAAACTTTAGTTAAGTGTTAGAATGAGCAAATTTGGTAAAATATTGACTTTGGTAATAATTACACAGTTTCGCTTGACAGACGCATTAATAAGGTGGTTAGGTCCAACGCAATGTTAATTTCACATACTGTATGGTCGAAGGATACGCAACGTTCATACAAGCAAATCTTAAGGAAGTCTTTCACAAGTGCTCAGTTTACCGTGAATAGTACATATGGCCGTAAGTTCTAAGCAAGAAGCCTTTGAAGCCGATCAGAATTCATTTATACCCAACGTGGCAAGCACGAGAAGAAAAACAGTGAAATAAAAAAATAATACGGAAAAACTACTAAAACAATATTAAGTTTTATACGGCTCTAGCTTAAAGCACCCTCAAAATAAGATGTGTGTATGTGAGAACTTAAAATATGTCATAGTTGATATCTAAAGAGAAAAGTGGACACGGCATGCCCGTTGACCGGATTCCAAAAAACAGGAGGGTTCTTAGAAAATAAGTTTGTATTTGTTACAGCAATTCTTTGGAAACTGGTTGACAGAGAATTTTTTGTAGTCGTGCAGCTGAAATATTGTATATTTACAACACATTATTTTAGAAAGTAGTCGATATATTTTTTGTAACCCAATGTTCACAATAAATTTGAAGTCTACGACACTTGCTAGTTAAAATTCCTTGTACAAATACAAATTTGTTTTACAGTGTAGGAGCTGAAATTACTGAGAAAACGTGATTCTTCGGAATCTTATTTCTTTGAAGAGACCATGGCCGATCAGAATTTTAGGACGTATACTTTGAAAAATAATTTTTTTTAAATCATGTTTTTAACTCTCAAAATTTACTAAAAATATTCACACACTACGATAGCCATTTATCTGGAAATTTTCGAGTTTTAAAGATGAGATCGTCTTTTGCGCATGTACCCAATATAAACTAATCCACCGCCAGTACAACTGTTTAAAGTCTTATGTCCGACCAAATACTTTATAATAAGACAGTAATGAACGCGCTTGTTGGCATCTGAATCTTCAGGAAACCCATCCTTTTATATGAATTAAAAAACAACTTCGACTAACTTGAATATGCTCTACTCGCATTAAAACTACGCGAAGGCATAGGCGCATTTGCTGTAAGCACATCACTAAAACAAGTATTATGCACAAGAGTTAAACTGCATGTAATCCAGTATGAAAAAAAACAATCGCGCACAGCGATAAGCACATAATGTGCCCAAGCACAGTATTAGTAACAAGAAGAGTACAACTCAGTTTAACTTCCCTTAATAATATTGCTGTGCGTCGTTGTTGAGCCAATGAGAAGCGTCGAATGCTGTGCCACGTAGTCAAATGGAAAACTAGTTTGTGAAATAATAAAGAAGAGCGTGTATTGACTTCAGTTTTTCATGGCGCGACTGTCTTTTGTTCACTTTGCAGGGTGTTGGTACTTGGAATTCCTGAGAGATCTGAATTAAAACCTAGCTTGTACATCTTCGGCAGAAATGGATGAGACAGAGAGTTTAGATTGAGCTGATGTTAATTGTGACGGTGTACTTATTAGTTTGATTACATCATGCTGCCAACTAAAGCAACGCAAATTTCTCAAGTAGCAAAGTTAAAAAAAAAAAAAAAAA